>JAQFXM010001795.1:0-29073 GCA_034693345.1 Entomobrya multifasciata
ACCAATCGATACATATGGGTCCCTGCTTGGATGAGTTCGTTGGTCAGCCAAATCGGTTGACCCAGGTCAAAGTTAGGCAAAGGTCAAAAAAATTTAACATGACAGTATGGGCTCAAATTTGGGGGGTAGGTAGCCCTGTCATAGAAACATAGTTTCAAAAAGTTTCAGTTGACCCAACCCCTTCGTCCTCAGAGGGCTTTAAAGGTCACAACTTCAACATGGTCTCCTGTCTCAACGCCTCACTGGAGTTCATTGAAACTTGACAAGTCTACATAACTACCAAAGCCAATTATTATGCATATTTTTTGAGGTCAGGAAATTTGACCAAACGTAACCTGGGTCAACTTATTTTTAAAATTTCAAATTAAAACACGTTTTATTATAACATGAATGAGTTCATCTATTAAAACTACACCATTGTGCAAAATTTCAGGTCAATATGTTGACCCATTTTAGCGCCAAAACGATTTTAGGTTCTAATTTTTACAAGTACACTTTTTAGCGGTATTCAACTAATGCAAAAATGGAAACAATTTTATTTATACTGAAAAAACAATTAATATTTAAGCAACTTGTGAGCACATTAGTCGCAAGTTCCCTATATCCTGTTGTCAGGTTTATTAGGAAATAAACTTTGCACAAACACACACACAACTTATATTAGTTATACTTTACTAGGCATAGACATCACGTAAAGTACACACAAGAGCCTTCCCCTCAAATATTTTTTCTCTCTATCAACTTTAAACAAAACTTCAATCAGCATCTGTACCAAAAAAACAAGCGGCTAGTAATAGATGGAAAGTTATAAGTTTTAACTATATACTTCTCCTCCTAAATTACGGTGCGGCTTTGGAAAAAATCAAAGCTACTACACTGCAAAAATCTCTGTAAACATATTAGAAATCAACGGGAAAGCATAAAAAACGTGCTTGCCCACATAAAAAAAATTCGAATGCACAACTTTAAAATTTTCGGTGTATAATAATACTTGTTTGGTTTTGTGGTAGAAACCATTATATAACTATTATCTAAGTTTTTCAATTAAATGCATGTTAGCACCAACCACCAGGCTTGTTTGAATACCAGCACTAATGGCCATTTCTAAAAGTCATTATATATTTTTTTAAAGTTTAAAAGTCTTTTTGGATAAGTTTGCCTAAATAATAATACCAGATTATGAGCATTTCATACTGTTGTTCTGTACACTGCATTACATCGCAGTTTTTCATGAGACGATTATACAATTTTTTTTCGTTTTCATTTTACGGTTTTGTTTGTTGTTACTGCTGTTGTTATGATCTAACCCTTTTTTTTGCTAGACTGAGTTACTCGAATCAAAATTCCTTAAATGAATATAATGCTCTTTTTTAATGTCATGCTATACAGCTCATGAGGGAGTCGTAATTGTAAACTCGGGGAAAATAGGAGTGTTTCTCTCTTTCAAGCTTTAATCTTGAGAGTCTCTTGACAATATTATGAAAAATCAGGAGACACACACACAACATAACAAACAATATCTTGAAAACTTTGTAGGTTTGTTTGTGGTCTCTCGTATTGAATTGACTTACTCACTAGACAAAGTTGTCTGCAAACATACAAAAAAAATACTTAGGTATAAAACTTAAGAGAAAATATAGCTGCATAGATGTACATACACTTTGTCTGTTATTTTGTGAAAGGAAGGAAGGAAGAGGCGAAAAAAATCATGACTTGTGTATCATATTTAGACACTATATTACTTGTTTATTGCAGTGCAGCCTCATCGTACACGTCAGTTTTACATCATACATCTGAGGAAAAAGTTGGAATACGAATTTGTTGAGTTGAAATGAGAGGCAAGACACGACGAAAGACGTGTCTTTGAAAAGTGACCACTTCAACATGCTATGCTATGGATAAAGCCACACCACATCAGCAGCAGTAGTACGACGAAAATATCGACAATGACAAGGAAAACATGTTACGTTACAAGTAGAGAGAAAGAAAGCAACATTCCTTCAAGAGTCCTCCAATATATACGATGCAATGCTAAAGTGTGTACAAAATGTGTACACGCATATTATTTTGCGTAAAGTAAAATGTCACGCATAAACATGCAGCATGCGTGGTAGACGCAAAAACACAGAGCATCATATATAGTGGCGATGGCAGGTCGTACTCTTTGCGAAAAAATTCAGTGATTCCAGCCAAAAAGTTCATGCACCCTTTAAAGTCAAAGTAATATTGATTGAGAATAAACAAGTTGGTCTAGTAAAAAATTTATATCATGTTATACGCTAATACGCTGTTGTGTTTCTGCCAGATTTGAAATTGCAGCAGTGTATAATAATATGCAAATAAGCAGTCTCAGTCTGCAAGATGACTATTTATTTGTGAGAGATTAATGTTACCTAAAAACACGTCGACAGTCTTTTAGCTGGACCGATACTACAGCTACGTGTACATATGTATGTATATATGCATGTTAAGGAGTGGTCCTGATTTGGCGTAGAGAATAAATCATACATTTTTCATTGTTTCATTGAAATATGATCAACAGGAAGCAACAAAAATTGTAAAATGAAAACAGTCATTGACATGACGAAAAAAATGTTTTGATGAATTTATTTCAGATTTGGTACATTTAAAAGGTTGTCTTTCTCCGTGGGTTGTGGATGTGTCGGGCCCTTAGAAACACTGTTGGAATTACTTTGTCTTGATCAAACGTGAGTCATAGATTATGCAACATTTTCTTAGGGAATCAATTCCGTGACTTGTTTTTTACTGCATCAACAACATCACACCAGAAACATTTATTATTACACAAATCATTGGAATTTTTTTACTTTTTCGGCGACTACCAACATGCATACCACCATGGAAGGTTGAGTTGTAAGTCATTTCATTGTGACACTTGAACTCTGTAAAGGAATATAAGTTTCAAGTGAAGCAAAACTCCTTGTTCGTTTTTCAAATAACGTGGTAATTGATTCCATATCGGAGAGTTTGTAGTACATAATTGCTGTGAAATAGGGAACACGTAGCGATTTCAGTAATACACTGTCACTCAAATGCGAAATATTGTGAGTTATGAAAATTTTTGGTGTAATTCGGGAAAACCGGTTGTACTGATTGAGAATTAGTGTTGCCACATCAGCATATATAAACTGTAGGTGAAAATCCCATTGTCTTTGTAAATATATTTATTATCCTCCGTTACGCTTCCAAAGGCAACTGCAAAACGCTACATTACTGTGAAAAGCTAAATTTTTACCATGGTTATGATTTCAATTGCAAATGCAATTTTTTGCTTCAGCACTTTTTCCTCTCACAAATGACTGATAATACTAGAGCTGGGATGGGATCATCATCATCAAGTAAGTAGTGAGCAGTAGTAGCTGCACTGACTGATAGTACAATCGTTGGGGTGAGGAATAAAACTCATATCAAAAGTAAGATCACGTATTGGATTGGAATATGTACATATATGCACGTTGCAGAATTGGTTTGTACGCATGTAACCTTCAAAGAATTAATACAGGTAGGGCAACATAAACAAGTCTTTAGTTAGCAATTTTTTTTCATTTTGTGCTGTATTGTATTGTAGGACCCTTGTGGTAACCAACGTCATAAAAAAAACTGGATGCCGTTATAAATGCTTATACGTTTTTTTTGTTGAATAATTTTTTGTTGTGGTGTAGAAATGCCGGCTCCACCCTTGGCACTTCCTTTTTATCTTAATCAGCTTCTCGTCACTCTCCCTTTGAATGCACGGATACACATATTTTACTCCGTGTATTTATTATGGAATTTTAAAATGTTTGCAACTTCCCGTTGCAAAAATATATTCAGAGAAGGAAATGGTCCAACTATTTCACTTCAGTGGAGTTTACGTTTCCCCTCTTATTTTGTCTGACAGACAGTTGATATCTTTTACTTTTGGTCGGATACACTGTTTTCCTTTTTTATGTCAACGTACAATCTATAAAAGCGACGTTTCTTTTGACTTTATAAAGAATATGTTGCAGGTCTTCTAGTTGATGTAATTTTGTGACTACAATGCATCGTAATTGTTTGCCGGTTGTTTGCGAAACCGGTTGTCTCTTTCTGAATTTCTGTCTTTTATACCATCTTTGTATTTCCTTTTTACTTCTTCCTTCCACGTCCTCTTTCTCCATCACTTTTTCTTTTATACAATTCAAAAACTCATTTATCAACTTGTCATGAACAAAATTTGCATCTGGCCAAAACAGAGGCCTGTCCAGAGAGTTGAGGAATCTTGTGTATGAAATGTTTAATGCCGTTGCTACACACAGAGTCCAACGTCTACATCTTCAGACACGACACGACAATGGGATTTTGACCGCATTCATTATTAATGAGGTAAAAGCTCTACTCTATTCATTTTTAATCTCATCTTTTGTCTCGTTCCTTTTCAAAAGATTAGCATGCTGGCAAAGCAAAAGGTGAAGCTCCGACTTCCGTAAAAACTGTTGTTAATTCGGAAAAACTCGCGAGATATGCAATAAATTCCGAAGTTTGCGAATGACATGTTGTCCTATTAGTTAATGTGGTGTTTCGTCTTTGCCATCGTAATGATACAGAAGAACGTCAAGTTCAGTTGTTGGATGTGGATTTGATTAGAAAAGACAAACCATAAATTGTTACAGGTTACCTACACACCTGCATCATTTTACCTTGCTTTTGCATATAATATTTATTTATTGCCACTGAATGCAGAATATATCTTGTTATTGGTTATATTTTCACGTGAAACGTATAATAAAATCATAGTAGTAAATTTTGATGGTAAAGTTATACTACCGAAACCGCTTGACATTAACCTCGAATTTCCATTTCTGCAAAAGGTTATATAAACAATTGAACATCACCTAGAAAGAAGCTTTCTTTTTGAGGGCTGTAAAGGTTTTGTAAAAACCACTGCATATGTACTTTGCGAATGGGTTTACACTACACAGCATAGCTCCACAGTATCGTTCAAGCGTTTTATGTCCTTTTAAGTACTAACACAGCCACTTTTATACCTGACAAGTAAATATTAACAAATCGTGTTACATGTAATTATTTATTGAAAAACGCTGGGTTGGGACATGTTACCTTGAGCAAACTCGACTACTCTGCTTGTATTTACTTTAACTACAAAGTGCAAGCAAACATTTAGGAAATGATACTAGCATTAGTGATTACACCAAATATTTACATTAGCAAATGGTAGTATTTCATAAACTTCGATATACTTTTAAAAAAATTGTAGATGATCTGTTTCATTCGAGTTATTACGATTATGATAAAGCCATTTTAAAATAATTTTACAAATTTATTTTTTATTTGCAACTTACCTGAAGCGTATAATGCTTCAAAATGTGAAATTCCAGTTAAATACCAAAGCGTTTTTTTTCATGGGAGACAAGTAAATATTACTTGAAAAAAAGTAGTAAAAAGTCTCTTTTTTGTTGATCAACAAAACAGGCAACACACAGGATGCTTTCGGTTGCAAAAATTTCAGTGCTTGATTGTTTGAATTGAATGATTTTTTCAAACAGCGTTAGCTACATTCCAAGAGATTTATTTTTACGCATCTTTAGGTCCAGGAGAAATATGCGATGATGATGATGATAATAATATGCGTATTGCGTATAGTATGGTTGGTAATATATTTGTATTGAATGATGAAAGTGGAGGATCTTTTTCAAACTTACATGTAAAAGTATAAACACGGTAATCATACAAGTGTCAAATTTCAAACAAGATTTTCCATGCGTCAGTATATCACACTTCACTTTTTTTTCTTACACCAAACAAGATGATGTCTTGTTCTCAGAAATAGGAAGGAGAATCGTTGTATTTACTAACAGTAATGTTATCTCCTTATGCTGCTGTCTCTCTGGAAACTGATAAGGATAAATATGAGAGGAGGACCAGCAACTGCACTTTACTTAGCTTAAATTATGCTGTGCAGGCACGCTGCGTCAAATAAAGGATAGATAACTTATATATTTTTCTCCAAGTTTTACTGCTTAGCACACACAAACACAAAACTTGATACACATTACTGGCAGTACAGGCACAAAACACGACGCAGCAACTTTGAAACTATAAGTTGCAGTTGTTGTGACTGACTGTAATAAGGATTGTCATTTCATAATATAATATTCGACTTTCATGGAAATAGCTTTTTTTGCATTAAGTTTATTTACTTTATTTATTCACATTTACAAACGTATTGCAAAAGAAAAACATCTTGTGTGTAGGTCCATGTCCACTGCATTACATATTTACTTTACGTTTTGCTGAATTTGTCTTCTTCCTTGTTGTTATTATGAGTGAGTTACGTGAATGAATGTAAAATGAATACTTTAAGCAGTAAAATGAAATTTACTTTTTTACGTTAAATGCACTCATTGCATTTCAATGTTTCTTTTTTAGTTGAACTTTTTAGGTAGTAACCATAGCAACATTACTTTAGAAGGATCTTAATCAGCAAATAAAATTACAGAGTAATGAATCACTCGACAAAATAATATACAATAAATACATATACACTGGAAGCATTTATAACAGAGAGTTATGTCATTTCATCCAATTTTCTTTATTCATCAGTTTTTTTTTGCCAGCACAGTCATCTCAAAAGTTTCTCCATACGCAAGGGTTTTTCTTTTCTGGTGTTGAATAATATCTGTCTGTTTCGGCAACAACGTTATCACATTGAATCATAATATGTTGACATAACTTGTGTGCCTTGTGTGTATAAACGTCAGTTCAATAAAAGTTGTACATTGTAAGTTTATACATCTTCACTGGAGGCAAGAAGACAAGACAAGGCAAGGCGACGAAAAGTTGCGAGAGAGAGAACTCTTATTTTACACACGCACAAACGAAGCACATTCCAATTTCCTCAGCAATCCAATGAAAAAAGCACACATCCGCTAAATTTTCATACTTTTAGTATCTTGTATGATTTTAGGGAAGGATGATGTATTATGCTCTTGAGAATAGTTCTTGTTATTTGTCACTATAGCTGTTTTGTGTATATAGTGTGCACTGTGCAGAGTTGCTGGAGTCTAGTCAAGTCTGCATCCGAATAAAATATTTCATGCCATATAATACACAAGAATTTCTTGTCTCTATAAATTGAATGACTACATAATCAGCCAGCGGTGCTGTTGCTGTCTGCTGCCACACCAAGTTCAAGTGTCTTCAATTTTTATTTTTACGATTTCTTTATACGACCACTTTTACAAAAGATGTAATTCAATTTTTTTAAAATAAAACATTGGCCAAACTAGATTACATTCATGTTATAACCATATTATACTTTTCAAGTTTTAAATTTGCACACACATTTTACCAATTTTACACAAACAAAAGTTTTTTTTTCATATAAAGAAGAAATACAAAACAGTATAAATTCTTTTTTGGCTACCCCACAAAACAAAACGAATTATTATAATGGCACGTGCTGGACACCCACACCCGACGACAGATGCATGTCGACTGATGGTGCTAGTTACTTTGTGGTTTGCAATAATAATTGGAATCTAGTACTACTTTACTTTACCCATCAATTTACTTAACCTTTAGACAGAAGCCGCAATAACTTACTAGACTACTCTTCTCAATTGAATATTACATTTTTACCTGTTTAAGAACAGCCCTTGAGCTAAAGCTCACACTGCTGAAGCTCATCATCATTAACAAACATATAGATATCAGATGTGCCTTTTTTATCTACCTATTAGTCTACCTATCTTCATTCTTAATGTATAAAGCTTTTTACCTTTATTTCTCATCATTCTTTATCATGGTTAATGCCCTGCCGTCGGAGGAATTATCTTTCTTATTATATGAACGTATGAATTTTATAGCGTATAAAAATACCTTTTGATATTTTGTACTACGCCTTTTCATATAAAAGCTTTTATTAAACCACCACCTTGCTGAAAAATGAACCACGAAAGAATAGGATATAAACGAAAATAGAAGTCACTTAAGGGAATGAAGTAGTCAGGTTGTCTGTATAGAAACAAGGCAACATCAAAACAACAAGTGTACTACTCCTCATATCATCATCATGATGAAGCTCCTATTTGATAAACTATCCTTTCGCTGGTTTATTCTTCTACGGAAGAAGTAAGGAGCTGATGATCCTTTCATTGATATTGCATATAAAAACATATCTTGACTCAATTGGTTACTATTTTAAGGAAACCGAATAAGAAACAAAAGATTTCAAGCCTATTTTGATTTTTCACTTTTGGCATCCATATAATAGCTTTTCTTATCATCATCAAACATCAATGAATCGATACTTGTTTTGTTGTCGGTTTCTGTTATAGAGCAGTGCTCAGTGCTCAAATTGGCCAGACCAGGCCAGGCCTAGACTTTTTGCTTGTGTAGATATTGTGGTGTGGTTTAAGTTAATTGAGAAACGTAAATAAAATATTTTTGTTGGTATAAAAGGCAAGGCAAGGTTAAGCAAGGTAACGTGATGTCAGAGAGGAGGAAGAGGAAAGATGTTAAAGTAAACTTGGCTTTTGCTGTGTAACGCTAGCCATCATCATCATCTTCACAATAATATATCTGTCTAGAGTCCACATACAATACAATGCACACACATTGCATATCACTTTAATATACTCTTTCAAGTAGGTTTTACAAGATAAATTTTGGCTTTAAGCTGTGTAACAATATGATATTGTGTTTGATAATGTGCAGATATGTGTATGCACCATATTTTTATATGTTCAAGTCTACCCTTTTCCTAATTGTTAAGTGTAACTTCTCCTTATCAATAATAGCCTACAATGTAATATGTAGCTATTGTAGTGTGGTTGCTTCTTACAAGTACACTCTCTTCGATTATTAATCGTACTGAAAGGGAAAAATGACAAGTGTTGTAAATGTGTTCTCTCTGCTCATAATATTAATATTTGAGTGATTGATTTATGATAGCATTTTTTTTCTCTTGATTTTATTGTTTCTATAAAGCAATAAGTGTTCCTTAAATTTACCAAGGTGCACGCCTTTCCCTTGCCTTGATAAGTACAAGTTTTGGTACTTTGTAGAGTAAAGTTGAGTATTGAAATTGAAAGCTACTTGATAATTTTTATACTAATTGTGACCAAGATGGGACTTTATGACATTTATGAAAAAAAATATACTTCAAATAAATAATTTGAAATATGAATTATTGCATGAGAAAGTTTCTGTCTGTACGCTACTAATAAAATAAGTAAAACTTATGGTAATAAAGGCCCCGATTGAAACATGAATTTTAAAACATGAAGCATATTTATGCATGAAAAGCTCATAACTTTTTGGTACCCCGAAATTCAAAAATTAGTTCTATAATATATTGGTCGACATTTGAACCAGGTATTTATTTCCAAAAATTTATTAATCAATGCATGCAATAATGTTGCATGTTTTATTGATTCCCTTTTCTGGGTGACATTAGGACCTTCAAAATATTGATATTGATCATCCATTTTAATAGCATGATTTTACCAAATGTAATTGGATTCCGTCGAACTGATTTTTATTTGTATGCACATTTTCATAAACATCTGGAGAGGAGTATAGTTTAGACGCAAGAGCACCAAAAACTGGACGACAGAAAGTTTTCTTAGCCAGTCGAGTGATCTTAACAAGACCCATTATATGCCTTAATAAAAATATTGTAGCCTTGCGTCATATGTGTTGTTCAAAATTTTATACCCGAAGCTAAAGTGCAGAGTTGTGTTGATTATGATTTGGGATTCTAACATCTATAAATCATTTCACACAATAAGACCTAAACAACGTCACATCACATCTTATCCTTTTTCTTTTTTTGTTATAAACTGTAGAAATTATGCAATACGACGTAAAACCGTACCCTAATTCTTCCACTAATTACCACACCACTAATCACACTCTTAAGTATGGAGAAGCTTTACTGATAACGAGTAATCTTTATGTTTGGGTTGGAAGTTGGAATATAGTTTGACTTGAGTAGAAAACGAAAACTGGAGCTCGATGATAATGCACCATTAGTTTAAAAAAACAGACAAAGATAACTTTTTATAGTGGTAACTTGAACTCGTTTTCATAAGACAGTTCAAAAGTCAAAATATATTTGTCTGAGCTGAGCTTAAACCAAAAATAATACTTTTGATTTGATAAAGCACAAAAAAACTTTACATTCCAGTTTCCAGTTATCAAAGTATGCCGTTTTTTCAAGTTGTTTATCTTATAGTAATGTATTATTGGTCTCGTATTTTTTCGTCAACATTTAGTGCAAACCTTTTAAAATATGGTTATCTTAATATTCATTGATGGAAACCATTGGTACGATAAATTAGGCCAAGCATCTTTCGGGTCAAATTAAACATCTATGTGCAGATTGTTCTCATTTAAAGGCATGTTTTCGTAATGTGTTGCAAGTTGCAAAGTACTTTTTCATTTTGACAACTTATTGTGTGTTTTTATGACTATGTAGTCTCGTTAGTACAAAGCTCACCGTAAAATTTGGAATCGAACCACCAAAATATTTTTTTTCGCTTTCATCATTTGAACGCATATCAAATTTCATGATACCAGAAAATGTGTCATGCTGCAATACAATTTTGTCATAATCCTTATTCTTAGGTTTCTTATCAGGAGTACTTACAATCCAGCTAAATGAAATACTCCATTAATTGCAAGAACGACTTCCATAAAGGATTGTAGTCACCCATGAAATTCGGATAAGTGGTTAAAGTTCACTTAAAATTGTTACGTAAATTTTTATCTTCTATATCCAGACGAATAGAAAAAGTACAAAGTAAATTAAACAAAAAAATAGTCTCTTGGATTGGAAGCTTATATTCTTGTCTTATTCGTTTTTATTGCTGTTAATACTTTTTTATGATCAAGTGAAGAAAAAAATACAAATGACGAAACAAACTTCTTTGAAAAAAATTCCATGTCTTAAAATGTTTTGTACTTTTATTGGCAAAAAGCATTAAATAACAATTTGGTATCATCCTTAAGGTGCCTTGTATTTTATGCATAAAATGAATCCAGAAATATTGTTAAAGTTTCATAGAATTCTTTATGATTTAATTGCCTATATATCAAACTCACCAAAATTATTGTCATATACCGTGACTAGATTATGTGCATAATGAACAAGTTTTTTTCTTAGGTCTGCTATTTTTTTTCTAAATATTTTCGCTGAATGAGTCAATTACGTAATATTTTTTGGACCTGTTACCACCATGACGAAAATTCAGGTGAGATACGCAACGATGGACGTTCCCCACATTCATCATTAATGTGGACGTTACACAATATAATGCACTTTACAATTCTAGTTCGTTTAACCGATTAAATCAATTATTCAAATTTGTGAAAAACTTAACGCTGATTTTCTAATAAACTGACTGTGAAATAAAAGCAAAATAAAATATCTCCAGGCATATACATTACATTGCATATCACACATCAAAGACAACAACTGAACCTTACTTAACTGGTTTCATGTTTCGGAAAGTCACAAAGATCCATTTTACAGATAAAAAAATGCATATAAAACAGGACTACTTCAATTGATAATGTTATGTAAGTCGGCATCTGCATTTGTCTTTTTGAGGTAAATATATTTCATTTGTCATAAACAAATAACGTAGTATAACTTGTATAAATAGCTCTTAAGAGTTGAAATTTACTTTTATGTTTTGTGAAAACCCTGCGGGCAGTAGGAGGAGGAGATCTTTTGACACGTGTATGTTCTACTGGTGTACTCTAATATGCAGCATTGAAAATCGTAAATAAACTTCTTGGCTTTAAGATATTATACCTGTTGGTCACTAATTACAATTTTGTTTTTACTGAAAATACAACGTCGCAAATTGCTCTAAGAATATATATATATATATATATATTATATATCTTATATCTTACATGCAACATGTTAAGAATCATAAAAAATGTGGAAAAAGTCGGTACGCATGAATTTGTAAACCTAGCCTACATATTCCGTTGATTATGTTGTCATGCAATACTATAATGTCTTTTTCTACGTTTCGGCGTGCAACATTAATTGCAAGAGAGTACAATTCCCAGTCATTATGATGAGTACACAACCACTCATAAAATAGATACAAAAAATTTTGCGTAATATTTTCTTTATTTGTCATTCAGTATATGTATATCTCTATAAGTAGCACACGACAGCCTTTTAAATGTTAAAATTTAGGTTTACGCTTTTGTAACTTGTATTTATCACGAAAAAAAGTACCAAAGTGTGTACATGCATTTAGCGTTTTGTTATAATGTAACATTAATTGTTGTACACGACCCATTATAACTGTTATGTTCCCGGTTGTCGGTCCCGGCAAAAATGATGCTTATTGTTAGAATGTGCTATTATAATTGTTTCTCTCATGGTGCTTTTTATTGTGGCGAAATAACGATGGTATGGGGTGGTAAGTTCCGTCTACTAAAAAGAGACTTTTATGTACATTGTACAACTATATATTTTTACCCCTTTCAAATTACTTTTTCACGCACAGACCGCTAAGTGCTAATGCTTTTCATAATCTCTTGACACTGAGCCAAATCGAAAGGTATCATTGTCGTCGTTCGTTGCTATTACAAATATTATAAATTTTTCCGATCGTTTACAAACTTTAGTTTAATTCTTCCGTGTGCATCATGAGTTCCTGAATAATTTAATGTTTTGCAGAACATGAAAAGGGATTGTCAGTTTGTGTATGAGTTGATTGTACTTGTGTTTAACCAACAATGGGTAAGCTTTTTACAAAAAATTACATGTATTTTTTTAGCAAGACAAAATAATGTGCTATAAAGATAAAACTGGACAAACACCAGTCGAATTGTTAATGTTGAAGTACTCTTATCATCTGAAGAACCGAGAGCAATTCAGAGAATGATAACAGCTTAAAAAGGATTAGTAAATTGTGAATTGCTACTTTGCCATGCCACGCCACTGCCAAAACTTGTAAACATTTTATTACACGACATACATAAACGGAAGCAAAGTATCACACACTTTTGTTTCAGTGATGAGCGCCGACATTTACAATGCAACTGCGGTAAAAAAAAAACAACGAGATATCATAACATAATAACATGTTGTGTTATATATTGTATGTACCTAATTGTTCTAAAGTTTTTTTTTTAAACGTAACCTTGTTAGCTTGAACTTACGTTACGTTAGTTTAAAGGATGAACGAATGCGTACTTTCATAAAATATTATGATGATGAGGTAATTGTTTCAATATCAGGGTAAGTATTACACGGCAAGGTCTGCAAACATTAAACAATGAAACATTCTTCCTCATGCCATCCGATCCTGATGTCATGTCAACGAGGAAGATCTGTTACACTTTACTTTGCTACTTTTTGTCCAATGTTGTATACCTTTTATTTATATCACAACATCAAATCATAAAACTTATGACGAGTCATATAAAAAAAATTTCAATTACGATGTAAATGTGCAAATTTTTAGTTGAGTCCTCAGGTTTGTCGTTTTAGAATGCAATGATGTAAATGTAGGTTATACAATAAAAGCCACAAAAAATTGTTAGACAGACAAGAGATATGAAACACTTGAATTATTTTTTTTAAATTTTTTTCTTACTTTTGTTGTTCGAATAAGTGATGATATTATATAGAGTACTAAAAATTTTATTTAAGATGACTTATAATGATGTCAGTTTGAGTCAGAGATGATGTGTTCAATAAACTCGGGAAATTCTTGAGTTAAAGATAAATATGGTATAAAAATTCAAGAGCTACTCTACATTACTACATCGAAATAGCTTGGCTTTTCAAACAGTTGTTATTATTTATTATTTGTTACGTGATGGGAGGTAATTTCCTCAATTAGGTTAGCAGACCTCTTGGGTGCTTTTGCAAATATATAACATGTTATGTTATACCTCTATAAAAATTTGCAATATGTGAAAAAGTAGATCTTGGCAGCTAGCTGTTGCTTCTAAAAACTTGTCCGAAATACAATTTTCAAAAGAGTTTAGAGCAACAGTACGACCACATAACATTGCAGCCGTAGTTCAATGAAACTGTTTCTACAAAAGCACTTTAGATAAGCTTATGAGTATTTTCATTATGATCAAAATCATGATTGAAATAAGCTTCTCCAATTATAGCGAAAGTTAGGTGTGTGTGTGTGGAAATACATTCCGATAAGAGATTTTTTTTACCTTGATGTTTTATTGTAATTGAAGGAACGACATAATTTGCGGTTGAAAATAATTTTAAAAAGCTAATACGCCAAGTTAAGTACCATGCAGTTGTTTACACACAAGTTTATTGATAGCAATGAAAATACATTTGAGCAAAGTTGAACATTTCAATACAGCGTTCTTCTTCTTCGAAATACGAAATACTTTTCAAAAATATCAACAACCACTTACATCAATAATGTCACCGTCACCAGACAAAATATCGCACCACATGGGAAAATTATTTTAAAATGTTGCGGCTTGTATTTAATTTCAATTTAATTATATTATTATCAAAAGTATCAACTTTTATGTGCATAATAATAGTAGTATTTATTTACCTTTTTTTGCAAGAAAATCACCGACAAAGTTGCTATACATTACATACATATTATTCTATGATGAATTTACGTTTGGTATGCCATTTTGAAGTTTTGAGTATCCAATTGAAAAGTAAAGATGCATTTGTTGTTTACAAACATGATTGACTTATGACTTATAGCGTGTATTAACCTTGGACCGCTGGGAAGCAACCAAAGTAGCGAAAATACTGTTAGTATACTAACCAGTTTGTAGTAAAGTATACAGTTGCTAAGTTTGATAGAGCTAATTTTTATTACGAAATAGAGCCATGCTTACATTGCTTTATTATATCACTATTTTTAAGGGGGGGGGGGGTTAAAATTTCTTAGACAAATACAGCATTAAACGTGTATTGTTGTTGATAACGTCATCATCATGATACTCATTGTTACCTGAATAGCTCAACCGAATGAACTTGAACATGAAACTTATTTGTTCGCAATCAATTGCACGCATTTTAAAGCGTTACATTGGGTTATGACATTGATGAATTATTCTATGACTAAAAAAATTCAATGCGATTTTGGGCTCTCAAACAGATCAATTAACGAATTATGTATGCACCAATAACAAGTGTATTGTATGTGCATGAAAAAATGCCAGTTGTTTAGATAAACGAAATATACACACTTGATACTATTGAACAGCATATCAGTCTTCTTTTCAAACAAAAAAATGTCTTAATGAAAAAAGCTGTTTTACAATGATAATGATAAATATTTTGTAGTTTAGATTTCATAGTATTTTTAGCAGGTCAGGTATGCATCAATCAAATGAAAAGCTTTCTGATTAAAAAATAGCCTCATATATGGAAGGAAATCAATTCCAAACAATGTTACGGAAGGAATGAAAAGATTGAGCTTGACAAAGCGTCATCACCATGACAGGAAGAATTTTTTTTACTTGTTCAAGTTATAAAATGAAGAATGTCTACATTTTCATGTCTTAAAACGGTAGTGTAAAGTAAATACTAATAAAAAAGGACCTGCATATTTTTAAGAAGAGATTTTTATTAATGCTTGCTGACAGTTTTTATAAGTTAGCTAGAAGAAGTACAAAAACAAACAAAGCTAATGCGGATTTGAATATGGTGTAGTGTGTCGGTGTGGCATATCTACATAATATACTTGGTTTAACCAATTTGTGATTACAGTCAAGTAGCAGAAGGAGGATAGCAATCAACAAGAGTCTAATGAATATACACATGTTTTTGTCTGGATTTGAGAATGACGAAATTCAATTCCATATTTTTTATGATGATTTTTAAAGAGTATGTGATATTGTATTATTGTATATATGCTTGTTTCTCTTTCGGCGGAACTCATCACAATAATCATGTACATATGTGGAAAAAAGATAAAATAAACAAGAAGCCTTGAAATTAACCTACCGCATTTCTCTGAAAGAAGTGAGTGACATGGATGAGTGAAGAAGTGCATTCACATGATGAGATGATGTGTTAAAAAGACATACCAACTCCAACACCACACACTCACGCGTAACCACCAACACACTTCAAAAAAAATCTACGAAATTACATATTACATTCACTTGTCATTTAACAAAAAAAAATATGCTACTGACTGAGACTGCGCAAAATCGAAATTCCAAAAGGAATTATTATTGGAGGAGTTCAAGAATATATGATGACGTCTTTGTGCACTTATTCATGATGATGATGTGATGTTATATGTGTATTTGATCTTGACTGGAATTTTTAATAAAAATTTACAAATAATTTGAAAGTAGAATTCCAACGGGGGAAAAAAATTGATATTAAAAGAATACCAGAAAATCAGAATATGACCTGGAGAGTTCAGCAGCAATGTAAATGTTTTTATTGGAGTTAAAGATCGCATTTGTAAATCTGGGAAATAAATGTTTTAAAGTGCTACAAAATACATTCAACATTCCAAACTGTTTTTTTCTTCTTCAAGTTTCAAATTATACTACTGCTCTTGTGAATTTTATGTTTTGTTACGTTTTGGAATTTTTTAAGAGTTACCATGAGTTAAAAAGAGCAAGCTTTTTTTAATTTAAAAAAATGTACGACATGTACATGTAAACTGGCAGTTTTCCTTCATTTGCGGTTTGAATAATAGATAGGTATACATGTATGTAATATGATTGTGGTAACAGTTTGAATGTATGTTTGTCAACTTCATGGTGAGCCTGACAACTTTATGAACGTCTCGATAAAACATAGCTTGCTTCCGGTTGCCAAAAGTATGTGTGTAATTTCATTCGTTCAATGCTCCAGTTTTTCAATTCAACTTGTTTTCCTTCTCTGCGTTTTAATGTTTTGAGCGCTTCGGTTCACTTAAAACCTATTTGCTATGTATGAGTTTTGTCTGCTGGAATGTGTACACACACTAATATTCCTATTACTTGGTTCAGAAATAAAGAAAACTAGACAGATAAACCAACAACGATGAATTGTCATTTTAAACGCTGTTCCCAACACCAACAGCTTTGCATGTAGCAAGGTTCTTAAAAGAAACATGGGATGATGCGTTTAGAACGCTACAGACGGACAGAATTCCCGGTATCATTTGTACGTTTTTAGAGGAAAGAACCTATAAATTGGCTTTAATAATCATGATTTTTAATAGTAAGAAGATTTGGTTGGAATATAACTGCTGACCTATTATATTGGAAGGTGTGATGGGATGATATGATGTTTAAATGTAATATACATTGTTTAGGCCTCATCGTACACATCTTACGCATGAAAGCTCTTCAATTGAAAAACTAGCTTGCCTTTGCATTTGCACAACCAAAAATTCAAACTTCTAAAAATATAATTTCACTGACACGATCATTCTAGTTAACATCAGAAGAGAATTTATTCACTATCACACACTGCATTCGTACTACTTGTATTACATTCCCGGAAGTAAGAAACGGAGAGAATCAAGTAAAAAGGAAGGGGTAACTATTGTTATGATTACATATTGGAATTTAGATGACAGCATTACGATTGATCTAGGAGGATGGACTGGTGCCAAACAGAATGATATTATAAAGAGCTGGGATTTAGGGCCAGAGGAGATGTTGAGTAAACCATGTTTACACTTGCCTAAAGTAAAGGAATACTAGTAAAAAAAAGTCTGATTAAAATTACATTCTTTCTAAAGTTTGAAAATTCTTTAAAGATGTTGGATTGTAATTTCAGCAAAGGTATTTATTAGTTTGCTTTATTTATTTATTTACATTTAGAACTCACACCACTATATGCACAGGCTATAGTTGTCATAGCGCAGCGTACTATACTATTATTGTCATCACATCATCAAAAGTCAAGTGCCAGAACTTTATAAGCACTTTATACATATTTTAGGCAATAATAATAGAGTAAATGTCTGTCCACACACTTTCTATCATCAGCTTGAAAATTGGTAAGTTCGTTGATTTTTGCATTCCTTCTTGCCTTTCGGTTTTAAAGTATTTTTTAAAAAATTAAAACTTATTGAAACTCATTTAAAAATAAAATGATTATCAACATAATACTGACGATCTTGCATTTCGTTATACCGTTTATCGGTAAAATAAACAACTATATGTTTTTAAATTGTCACTATTGCATTAGATTTAGATCCATCAGATCAAATATGCTATATACATACTTACGTGCTGATTTATGTTACAGGTCGCAGTTAACTATCCCTGTAAACAGCTCTTCAATTTGATGTAGTGTTCTCCGTTCTTTAAATTAGTAGTCAGGTCATCAGTCAATCCAATGAATTAATTCAATTGTAAGTGACACTGAGGCTTCACGGCAAGAAGACAATGAACTGCTTCAAATATAATATACATTATACATATGACAAGAAAAAATGCATGCCACGCGGCGATCGACGCTGCATCATCATCATCAATCTGTTGACAGCTTGCAAAGGTTTATGGTTGATAAATAAAATTACTACTTTTTTTTATTGAGAGTGACCATGAAGTACACAGTTCATACCTTGAACCGTAAAAAAGACGTTTTATTATTCCCTTGATCTCTGCACTTTACATGCAAATAATTCTGGTTCTTCTGACAAAACAGAGCGGAAGACTACATGAGAGCTGAGATGATTGTGCCGATTACCAACGTAAAGCCTGTATAACAATTTTTAAAAAATACTAAGAAAGGGCTATAGGCCATAGGTAACATTGTCGATAAAAAACATCATTCACCAATCCAGAATTCCTTCGTTCTGAGCAATGAACTGTTATGCAGTTAAAATGAAAATTGACAGGTCAACAGGGCATAAAACATTGGACATTGAAAATACATGTAAGAGTGTATAAGAATTTGACGTTATTGCAATGAAAGAGTAGCAAACGGGTCATAATACCGGTTCGGTATAAACACACATTTAATCGCCTCTTTCATGACAATTCTTGTGCCGTCAACAATAAATATGTTGGTCCAGATCGTGGACTATGAGTACCCAGAATCCCCACAATAAAAAATATACAGATCTGACGAAGAAAAAAATAAGTGATAACCATTCGTTTTTTACAGTTCGGTTCATGTTCAAAGATGCAAACTACACTTGATGTTGTCAAGATTGCGTATATCGGCATTTTTTAAGCAAAAGCATCATTGCATAAGTGTATAGCACTTTGTTAACCAATACGCCCAGATTTCACAAGATTGTCACGATAAGGAAGTTGTAGACGCTGTTTCAATTATTTGAATAAGACTAGACTCAACTCAACAATATAACAAAAGGGAATGATATTCATTTTAACATTATGCTTTGTAATTTGGATAAGTTAGTTATGTAGCATATAGGGAATTTAGACGAGAAATGGAAAAAATGTTAGATGAAATGAAGTACTGATTGAGGATGAAGCATGATAAGGTCATACACCTATAAATGGTCAGACATGTCAATGATAAATGAAGTACGGAAACTAAAAAGAAAGAATCTTCTTTTCTTTGCCGATTTAAACAATAATGAGATGTTATTGTAATTTGATACACACTTACATTATAACACACGCATATTATGGAGAGTGAAGAAGTTTTACATTTAAAAGATGATTTAAAATGATATTCATCTTAAGATACATATTTATAAAGAAAAATTGAAATTGCGAGTGGAAATAAAACAGCTTTATTACCGATACGCAATTTAACTATTCCAGGTAATTTTTGACTGTGGCTTGTTATGTCGTATACTGCTAAATACCAATTAGTCTCACGTCACGTGTCAAAACGTTTCAATGGAATAATGCTAGCAAAGTAATCTGTCATTGTAAATGTAATAATATAATTATTATCAGAGGTTTGAAGGACTGCAACATGACAATCTCCACTGCCTTATTTAGAAGTTCGTTGTTATTCTGTTCGCGTATTATTTTCACCAAACGCAATCAAAGAGTGAAGCAGCAGCGGTGGCACTGTTTATGAACCCCATCCCATTGTATCATCATTCAATGTTACTATTAATTAGGTACTTTATTTTGATCAAGAAGCAATATCTTGCAGTTAACGTATATATGTTGAAGTGACTTCGTTTCCGGGATTTTGAGCAAGGTCACTGATCATCAATCATCTAATGGATAGAAATAGTAGAATAATATTAAACGTTTTAATCAATTTGATCAAATGATGGTGAGGCTACAGGTTTCAAGTTATTTACGTATATTATATGCTTACTATTGATGTATGCATTGCTCATGGTCTTGTATATCGCGTAAAATCTTGGATACTAGATGATATATATGCTTTCTCCAATTTAAGTGCTTCAATCAAATATCTTGTTTGCATAACTTCAAACAGATTGGAATTTCGTGGATATTGGTGGCGTCCCTAATGTACATACTTACAAAGAAATGTAGCAATTTAAAATTCAATTAATTAGTTACGACTGGTCGTTCTTTCTGGAAATTGATTTGTGAGTCAGCAGTCAGTCAAGTTGTCCGTGTGTTTGTCGTCGAGACATGTGAAACTTGGCATGTGCATGGGTGGTGTGTAGCAATTAGCATTTCATAATATATTAAATATATATCAAGCTTTACATTCAACATACTAAATACTTACTATAAAATATCGTTTTGAAAGTTGTAAAAATATAGTCTCCTAGCAATTTTATAATTTTCAGTCAATCACAAAACCTTTGACGTGGCATGGAGTAGTAAACGTATGGAGCTTGCATCAAAACACAAATGTTTTGCATATTATATTTTTGCCTGGTTATATGTTTTGCAGGTGTTTTGGTTTTAAACCTTGGCTTTGTACTTTTTTATGAAACTACTCCTTTTTTCCAAACGACTGCAGCTTTAAAAAGTCTACTTGTATTGTTACCTATGACCATGACCAGTATGAAAACCAAATGTTGAAATCTTCACTAAATTTACTTGCTAAAATTTATGCTGTATTGTGAGACTTGACTTATAGGTTTACTTATAATATATCTTTTATATTAACGTTAGCATGCTTAGCTTTTGTACAGTGAACAGTGGACAAGATTGCTTACACAAGTACAATATTCTAATATGAATTCCAATTCAAATGTGGTAGACGTCGACCATTGTAGTATGCATTTAAAAGAGATGACATTTACATACCCACCAACTGAATCGCACTATGCTTACTAAAAATATCTAACTGTTGTGTGTGGTACATTATCAACTGCAAAAGATAACAATTGAATATTGATATCGTTTTTATGTTTTTATGCAGACACTCGACAACTCAACACTCGAGCATAAAAACAATTACTTTAAAAAACCGATGATTTAAAAGTACTGGAATTTTGTTGTTCTAGAGTAGAAATTTAAATTAAATATGCGGTTTTCGAGTGGAAAACAGATGTATGGTAATTTGAAAGACGAAAATTAAATACGAAGTAGCAGACCATTCTCCAGTATAGAATATAGAAGTAGCGATTGTAAAACAGAAAAAAACATTAAGGTGGTGTGACCACGAATAAGATTTTTTTTTCAAAATGTCTGGTGTTTGATCGCACATTTTGAAATGACATTAAAGCTGTTTTTGCACTGAAAGTTTTGGAAGGATTTTTCATGTATAGTAGGTGTGAAGTTTAGCCGATTCCAAAACTCACTTTTGCATTAAATATGAGAGGACAGATGGACAGACATATGAAAATATAAAATGAGTGAATACTAATTAATATTATTCAAGAATGTGTGGAGCAGTGTGTATGGAAATGTTGAACTGATTTTAAGGACGCATTTTGTTTATTTCCAATTCCAACTCCACACACCTACCACCCTACCATCATTACCAAGTCTATTATTTCACTCTCAGTTGTGTCGTGTAATTCCCTGGATATAGTGTGATCATCGTAGTAACAGCAGTAAAAGGCCAACCATTTTGGTTCGTGATTTTTAAATAGCTTTAATATACAAGTCAAAATAAACTTTTCCAGTTGTACGGGCAATTGATAGTATCACTAAAGCAATCCTTAGCTTCTACAGGTATGTGTGTAGTTAAATTTACAATATATGCCTTAAAAATTATAAACCCATTTACAAATTAGTCCCTTGCCACGTATGTATTAATAGAGTAGTGCTAATACTTCAACTAAAGGAACATAATATTCGCACACATGATAAATTTATTCTTTTAAATTCAATCAGATCGATTATAATTGTTACAATTTTCATACCGAATCGGTATATCACAAACTTTTATAGAGAAAATAATGTCCATTTTTACTAAAAACTGGACTTGTATAAAATAGTGAAGCTTCGATTAAATCTAGTTTCGTTAAAACAATTATTATAATTGTAAAATCAGACATGTTTTTTTATATACCACTAAATAGATATAGATTTACTAATACATCAGCCTTGTATCTTTTGGGTGAAAAAATGAATTAATCACATATATTATTGTCCATTTCCTGAGCTAGTGTTATTGGCAGTAGCAGCACCACTACTGGAGACACTGGAGCTTGTTGATTGTGTTGAAGTCGGAGCAGCGGTTGTAGGTGCATCAATACGTGGTAAAACTGGCAAAATGGAATTGCCAAAGTGAGAATCTTGAGGGACGAAATAACCAAAGCTGGACAAATTCGCCTGTGCTAAAACCTGCATTGCAGATCTCATGCCTGGTGTCATCATTATATCTCCAATTCCTGTAGGTGCCTGTTACAAGGTAAAAATTAAAATGTTTTTATTATTTTGCTTGGCTTAACTATTAAATGCATGATAAGTCAGTAAGTAAGTTATAAATCAATGAGAAAAATTACCTGAGCCTGGAAAACAGTCGTTGCAGTAGACATAAGAGGGGAAGTGTTGCTTGTTGACGTATGCATTCCTATGGATGCTGCTACACCTTCTTTTAAAAGCCGTTTTGACCTTTGAATTTCTTCAAGCACTTTTCTCTGTTCTGAGGACATGGTTCTAATCTAAGCTGGTTATCCGTTTATGGAGTCAATTTGAAATACTTTTTCGTCAGTTCTGCAATAAAACATAAAGAATGGGCCAAAAATTAATACATATATAATTGGATGATTGAAAAATAGATAATCGGTTAAAAATGTTGTCTTGATATATGCTTACCTGTGGTTACAGTAACGAATCATCCAGTAATTAACATTGCTGAATTATATGTCAGATCTTCTATGGATAGTTTTTATAGTAAACACACTTGTTTTCCTTGAAAAGATAATAAATTAGGCTTATTTAAGACAAACTGCACATTTAAGAATATAGGCTTGAAACTTTTTGTCTGCAATGTTAGTTAACGTAACATACAAACACAAAATACGTTTAGTTGCATGCGGACTAAATCAGTTATTAAATCAAATCAACAAATACTTTAAATACAAAAGTAAAAATGGGCTTTTTAACAATACAAAATGATTTTGAAATGCTTTCGGAATGAAGTAATGAAGAATATAATACCCAACAATGATAAAAAAATTCTTCACAATTAAGGTATAGAAAGGGTCCATGAAAGTTATTTAAATATTACAACAATTCATTGTTATTCACCCGCTAGTTAAATTCTTACAGTGCAATCCACAGTCCACAGCATTTTTGATGTTTGTTTGTCTTGTCTGTGCTCTGATTTTGACACGGGCACACTTGCAAAACACTACAACAGCTGAAATGCCATCAACCAAGCTGCAAGCACAACAAACATGTAATCTTAGGTAGTATTTTCATATGACATGATGCCCATGCATACAATGTACGCAATATGTAATGCTTTCTTGTCTTGCCGTATATTATAAGCTTAATTCCAATCCAATATTATACTTTGTCGTTGAGTGCGAGTGGGTGAAATGGGGAACAAAGCCCGAATGATAATTTCTTTACTTGACAGACTCAGTACATCACAGAACTTTTTTCGTCGATACTTTTTGTCCAATTGTGAATTGACCATTTTCAGAATTCGGTTTGCATTTTTTCTCAGGTATTTACAGTAACCAGTTGAAGTAATGCATTATAAATCCAAGAGAATGTACGGAGACGGAATTGCTATGCAGAAAATCCAATGAAAATATTTCAAGTTTTTTAGACATATATATGCTTTAAAAAAAGATATACTTGAAAGATGACACAAGGGAAAGGGTCATTAGTTGTTAGCTAGAGATGACGATGATTAATGACAAATTTAATAATATGCACACTGAAACACACTGAAACGTAAAATGATTTCATCATTTCTAAGCTAATCAACAAGAGTATTTTACACAAGCCATGCTTGAAAGGTTTTTCACAGGTTAGAATTTTAATTCTGAATCATTTTTGTTTAACTCACTATTCCGGTTGATGGGAGGGAGTAGTGCGTTGGATTGCATATATGATTTTAAAAAATGCAGTGAAGTAATTGAGTCCACTGACCGCCCACAGGAAAAAGGGCTGTGTGTGACTGTGACTTTTTAGTGAATTCATCATCCTTGTCAAACCACTGTGTACACTACAAAAGTCTAGTCCTGAGCGTCATTATCGACATCGACACCAAAATGGCATAAATAATTCGTTTTTCAAAAGTTCATTAGCTTAAATTTTTTTATTTTAACATATTTAATTATCACACGCTGATAAATGGTATGGTATTTTTGTTAGTTTGCTGCATAAAGGAAGCTTTTAATCTACTTAAATCTGATTGTGCTGTAAATGCAATTATGTGCGTGTAGGTAGAGCATGCACTAGTGACTTGGGCTCCTCTTCTGCCTTGTGCCTTGTCTGACGAAGAATGAGACCCGAAGTGGAAATGACGCTGCTTTGCTGCTGATGCAAAAGAACGAGAGGTCTATGTTCCCTCCTGAAGAGTTCACTAGTCATCCAAAAAGGAGCAGCAGCAGCACCAACATAAACTCTCCTAACTTTTTCTGCTTCAAATACTTTGTAGTAATCGTAGTCCATAGAGAATTACATAGGAATTAGTAACCACCTAGTTCATATAGCCATTTCTTCACATTTGTCTGTACGTCCATTGAATTCAGCTTGGGTTCTTTTTTTACCAAAATCTGTAAAAGAGACTAGTATTTTTTGCCATTGACTCAAGATATATATTAAAATATTAAAGAATTGATACTAACTGTAATATTTACAAAATTTGTGAAATGATTTATTTTTATTTTTTTCAACCAATTTTGTGGTTGGTTTGAAGTATTTTAAATTTATTCAAAATTAACGTCAAATTATAGCAAAACAGAAGTCACTACTATTTTTTTACATAGTCAATTAACTCATTTGTCCGTTATTGTTTAAAGATCAAATTGTATTTTTTAAATAGGAAAATATGTACCGCTACATGAGTACATCAGTTTGAGACCTAATATATTTTTTCATCCAAGCAGCTCCAACAAAGGCAGTTAGTGTTCTTGTGTGTTGTTGCTCCCTGGTGGTGCAAGCACTGTTAAAAGTTCTCCCTGCACTCTTCCTGCCCTGCCATGCCAGTGTTTTGTGAGCTAGAGAGAGCGACGACGTGCTCTTTCGCAGAGAAAGGGGTTCCACCCGAATGGGTACATTTCCGTATCCTAATTTAACGCAATTAATCCTATCCAATGCATTAAGCTCGGGCTCTCCTCCTCCCTCAATTCCAAAATCCAATCTGACTGAAATCTATAAAACGCCTAAGAGGGTCTTTCGTAACCTTTTCATTTCGGGCTATATAACACGCAGAATTTTTATTGCATATAATGCATACTTACGTGACATGCATGCAAGTTATATATCTATATATCTATTAACTATATATATGTATATGCATATTATCTTTGTTACGCTGTATATCCCTTCAGTTGGATAGATGGGGGATGCAATATCGCTTGTTCCAAAATTGTTATTTTTCTTATAAGGCATGTTACCATTATAGACATGATGTGCATATAATTTCAAAATTGATTGGCTAAATTGAAATCCAAAGAAAAACATTTGATGTGAAATGTGAATGAAAAACTTTTGTGTTTTTCAACTGATCAATTCACATACTAAAATGCTGGGTGTTGTATATGGTGCATGGGGGAATTTTTTTTTAGAAGCTTAATGAGATTGTCCAGATAAAATAGCAATAAACGTTTAAGTATATTTCCCATGGGACCAACTCATCGGTCCAGTCCAGTGTAAATGAATTTACAAAGTATGCCAAAAGCAAAATAAAAAGGTTGCATTGCAATTGCAGCACGGCGCACAGCAGCGCAGCAC
Source organism: Entomobrya multifasciata (assembly GCA_034693345.1). Taxonomy (NCBI): domain Eukaryota; kingdom Metazoa; phylum Arthropoda; class Collembola; order Entomobryomorpha; family Entomobryidae; genus Entomobrya; species Entomobrya multifasciata. The sequence continues at coordinate 26,230 of JAQFXM010001795.1, forward strand.
CTTACATATTTGACGATAACATGAACATAATAAGTAGCGCAGCAGCAAGGGAGTACTCAATTACATTAATAATTTCACATTGTTTAATGAAATATTTTTTTTGCATCAACTCTTTCGTAATGCTTTGGTCATTATTCTTAAAGGTAATAACGGTATAAGAATGATGGCCACTAAATTTTTTTTTGCCACAACCACAGCCCATACTTTACTGGTCAGATATTTTTTATAGTGGATAGGCACATATAAAATATGTGTTTATATTTAATAGCTTAAATATATTTTTGTGGCTCTTGAGTATAATGGCTCACTTATTAAATGAATTTACTCTTTGCAAACACGGTCAATGATGCACCTGTCTCATCGCTTCTTTGTCAATACCCGTCGCATTGTTGTGTTGATTTGATGAGCAATTTTTACAGAAGCTAAAGATTGTCGGACAGAATCACTTTTTATCCTGAAAATAGAATGCATGAGTTTGAGTAAAACGTAGTACCCAAATTTTTGCTACGACTTCCCTGTCTTTTGTTTTTGAAAAATTCCAAATTAATTTTTTACAACGCTAATTATTTCTCATAAGCATTTTTGGTTAATTTAATTAGTGGGTATTAAAAAAGTGTAGCTTGATTTATACTTGTATTGTATATAAAAAATGGAAGCGTTGATGAGGATGGAAATGGGACCTTCAACAGTAAAATAATATGAGTGAGAGTTAGGAAGAGGTTTTTTCTGCATCCAAAAAAACCAACCCCTGTCATGATGATCGCTGCTAGCAGAACTGCTCACTCAACCAGCCAACAGCTAGCATATTAATATAGTATGCAAGAGCTCCTCTAGCATGCTGGAAGCGCAAAGTCAAGCGATTGTTACTCTAAAAGCAGAAGAGGTGAATATGATGCAAGTTTAAAGTTAAGAAGAGTTTTTAGAAGAATATTATTATGATTTTGATGCATAAATGAGAAGTGGAGACTGTTTTGTTGTGATAGTGGTGATGATGATGCATGAGAACTTTCCTCCACTACCAACATCACCACCACCACCACCACACATACAGGCACTACCCATGCTTGAAGGGCTGAACTGAACTTGTGGAAATGAAAAAAAAAAATGGCGTAGTGTTATTACATGACTTTTTCCCTCTCATTCAATTTATTTCTCCCACAATATAATTTTTTTTACTTCTCTTTTAGTATTCAACATGATGCATAGATCATTATATAGTCATATAGATTCATGATTCATTAAGGTTGAACGCGTAAGTTTAAAAAAAAACTACGCCCAGTTTTGTTTATCAATGCAAGAAAGGCACAATGAGTGAATAGTATTGGGTAACATCATATTAATGCAAGACTTGACTTGAATTTTTTATTGAGTGCCTTGGGGCGAAATTGTAAAAATTTTAATATTTAATTTTTCCAGTTGTAATTGATTTAAAAGGGATTTTGCAAAAAGTAGTTTCTCACAAAAGTACATGACAAGGTAGGGAATAAATGTGATGTATACACAAAATACACGCATGATGTTTTTTGTCTTGTTCCCCTTTCTTCATCTTTGTTTTTTTTACATGCATACTTGTCTGATTAGAAAGAAATAAAAGTAAAATTGTCGTAATGTTGACTTTTTTAAAGTGTGCATGTAAACATGTAAAGAATTAATTGGACAGTTTCACTTCTGTCAGTGAGTAATCATCACGTTAAGTTATAATCGATTTTCTGCGTGAATAATTTTTTTCTGACGTCCATAAATTAATTTAATTGCTAAGCTGTACTGCGTGGTTTAAAATTGCTTTCGCATATCCTTGATGCTGTATGTGTATTTATGTTGCATATATACTTTTGTGTATTATTATTTTGGCGTTAGTAAAAAAATCTTATGAGCTATTGAAGGGGTTGAGCTGCAAATAGCATGAATTGTTTAATTGTTTCAAAATGGAGACCTCTCATCATCATCCACCACAGAGAAAAGAGAAGATGTAGAAAACAAAGTAAGCGTTTCGAAAATGATGAGTTGAAAATACCGTGGCGAAAAAAGTAGCCCTGGCACTGAGAATAAAATGGGATAGTAAAAATCCCGTAATAAAAAAAAATATCCTGTTGTCCTGTTCAATCTCCAACATGAAGGAAGATTAATGTAATAATAAGTATTTGAAAGACGTTAAGAGGAAGATAAAGATTGAACGAGAGAGAGAGAGAGAGAGAGAGTACAAGGGTTTGAGATGCAACAAAGTTTATATTTATACAAGAAAAAATATATATAGTTATAAAAAAGAATATTATGTTTTTATACAGTGTATGTAGATATTTCCATATAAAATAAATTGTATTTATATTATAATGGATATAATGAAAATTGAAAAAGATATAAGTTCGTTAAGAGAAATATTTAGATATTCCATCCAAGAAACTTCACATCTCTCTCTCTCTCTGTCTCTCGTACAACATAGGACCCAAGGTATACTATATAAATTCATGCATAAAAATATACACACTATAAAAATACATACAATGTTTGATTTTGAACACGGTGGTGGTGGTGGTGGTGGATGGATGGATTGGATGTGGATATGATGGTGGTGGTGGTGAGGAGAAGACGAAAAAGAGCACACAAGCAGTTGAGTTGAGTTAGTTGAATATAAAATGTGTTTGTGTGTATTCAGTATTCGTGGCTGTTTTAGTACGAAGACCCTCTCGTTCTGTAAACTCTAAAAAAGCTTGGTTGTGTGTAAGAGATTCTACCCCGTAGCGTTTTTTTTTGCTTAGATTTTGGTGGAGAGAGTGTGATAAGTTTCGGTGAAGGTGTATCGCATATTAGGCAAATGGTCTCTCTATCTGATATATCAAGAGAGAG
>JAQFXM010001796.1:0-29069 GCA_034693345.1 Entomobrya multifasciata
ATACCAAAAGAATTAGTCTAGTTTAAATTGAAATGTGTGTAAGTGCAAAATATTTTACGATTGAAAAGTCATGAATAATATTATTCTGTCATGTTAATATTCTTCGATTTCGGGATGGAAATCCCTTGTACTGATGATCAGAATACAAATTAGTCCTAAATATTGGCACCTTGGCAGTTTTACTTGCTAATATATTATTGGATAATTTAAATTTGTCTAAAGCAAACTGGATTGGACTACTCAAAATAAATACGTGATTTTATGTTACGTTTCCCACGAATGCGAACAAGAATGACCTCCAAGACGTCGCCAGTCGTTTTACGATTATATATGTACTCCTTTTAGTGGGATGTGATATTGTCTTACCTGAAAATGACAAAGAGAAAAACAAATTAGTTTTGACTTTAAACGTTAATTTTTTACAATTAAATTTTAAGCGGAGCCGACGACTTTAGACTTCAGACAAGCAATTCAAGTATGTTTTATTAAACCCCTTCACATAAATTGTACCGTTTTCGTTGGTAGAACAATCAGATCTGTTCGTTAACTGAAATACTTTTACATTGACTGATATGTTATTGTCGCTTTAAAGTTCCAAATTTAAACTTTTATTGGAATTTAAGAAAAATATTATGCTATTTTTGTGGTATTATCACTATATATAAGTGTTTGCTTCCAAAATGTATATACTTATTCCCAAAGATAATCAACCAGCATGATAATTTCTTATATGATGCTTTGTAAAGTTATGCTGTGCCTTGCGGCAAAAATACTCATTCGTCATAAGTCATCCTCGTCATCATCAAACATCATCTCTCTTTCGAATCATCATATCATTTCATTCCACATCCCTACCACCACCACCACCTCAAGATAAATTCAGCCTTCAATGTATATTTCATTTCACAGTCAGTTTTGAATTTTTATACTTTAGTTTGTACATTGCTGACATTGCATTGCAATGCAACACAAACCACGCATTAATGCCACGTTGCTCACAGCAAGATGATTTTCATATAAAAGTTTGTGGTGAGTTGAGAAAAGATAGATAGATGCGATGGATGGATTGAGGCAGGAAGGAAGACACACAAAAATACAACGCCAGAAAAAAACGGTCAATTTGAATTTGAATGATGATGATGAGTTGTGGCAACGACAACACTAGAGCTTGTGCTTGAGTGCATCAAAAAGTGAATTAAAAATATTTAAATTGTTAATGTGTACTTTACATGCTACACACAACTACAACAACAGTGCAGTCCAGTGCCAGTGCCTTATGACTGACTGAATGCTCACAACTCAAAAATCTCAAGTCTACTAAAAAGTACAATTATTCATCATTTCGTCATCATTCATGATGTCTCTCATCGAAGTAGTTCCTAGAGTCATACATAGCCATGTGGAATAATAACAACAGCAATAGCAACAACAAAAATATTCCTTTTTGTTGATTTTCTATTATTTACGCTTGTTGAGTTGAAAAACGAAAATTCAAACTTTCCCGAGAGAGCTGAAGAATACAAGGAAGAATCGAAAATTGTATAGCTATTTTAAGATATAAAGATAGAGAAATGAATTCACGCATGCATGCATTCATATTTATATACAAAACGTGTGGAATCAAGTATGATATACGAGCACCTAGTGCAGTACCTACGTACACAAGAGCACATGTTGGATTTCTTATGCAAATTATGACGAATGATGCCCCCAAAAAAGACCAACAAACTTGCAGTCTACGAATTTTAAACAGGCAGGTTACAAATACTAAGAGCCAAAATTCAAAATATCCCATAAAAAGATTCTTAAAACTTGAGGAACTCTCAAGATTGCATTGCTAAAAGAGTCTATGAAAAATTCAAAATGTTCCTATTCATAAACCACCTCCTCTCCCAAAACTTCTCTAACAAGTCAAGTCACAAGTTCTATTTTTATAAATTTTCTCTCTCCCTTTCATAAAATTATCATAATTGTACTACATGCATAACAACACAATAAAATACCATTTAACAATTCAAGCTTACTTTCAACTTTGTACATTTACACATCCATATCTCATGCTTTGCTATATTATATTATTCTTTATCATCATCACCATATTTTTTGTCAATAGTCATCATTGACATCATCCTTCAAATCTTCATGCATACTTGTTGTGTATTATGCAAATCTCCCAGACAAAGATACAAGATGGATGACCAAGATGGACAGATGAATTGAATATCATTTTCATTTCTTATTCTTCATCTTCATCATCATTACCATTATCACATCCGAAGAATAATAATTTTCCCTTTAGCCCTCTACCAGACCAGTCACCATTGTTATTTTTGTAAGTAGGAAGGAAAGGGTTAAAGCACCTGCTATGTTACTCACTTTGTATTGTAGGTACATACAGTTCAAGCTTGGATTTTAGTTTTAAAATATTTCTGTGAGTAGAATATTTTAGCAGTTGAGCTTGACTTGGCAGTAGTAGTAGTGAAGATGCAGTTGTAATTGGAAATGCACACACAGAAACAGCATAACGCACACATACATTTTTTAACCCTTTCTTTTTCTTCTCTTTCTCAATATTTTAAGCTGCTCACGTATAACTTGTTATGTCGCTGCTGTTGCAGCTGGTGAGGGACACACGCAGTATCAGCAGCAGCGTTCTTCCCTCCAATTCAATTTTGTGATGATATTTTCGCCAGGAGGAAGGAAGCAAGAAGGTTGGTTGTGTGTTGCAGTGATATATTTTCTAAATGTTTTTATTATGAAGCCTCATGGACTTTCAGCTTAAGTCAAAGGAGAGGCCTCCGGCTTATTTTTCATTTAAATAAACATTTATCCACATCATTCCGCTGATGCAATACACACACGTACGCATATTTAAAGTAAAGAAGTTGAGGAGGAAAAAAAATTATTAGTTTTTCTTTTTATTTAGCACGAGGCTCTCGAGGATCTCAAGAGAGTGACTGGCCGAGAGTATGAGTAAAGCTATTTTAATATGCGGCGGATGGACCTGAGTGTCTGTGAGTAACGTAATAAGTCATAAAATGCAATATGCCACCAGAAAGAAACTAGAAATAAAATACACAGCAGCAGCAGTTATTACGCACTTTTAAACAAGTGCGTAGTGTAGTGTGTGCGTGAGTTTCTCTTTCTTTTTGACTTCTTCTTCTTCGAGAGAGAGTGGAGTTGAGTCTCCTGCTAATTTGTAATGCATACAAAATGAAATGAGGAAAGAGAAGAGCCAAAAGGCAAGCTTGCTTTTTTTCTATGGCTTTTTTGATATCATCAAAGAACCCTCAAAAACGGCAAAATAAAGTATACTGAATGAATTTACAAAGAGCTTTGAAAAATTCAAGGTCCAAAACACGTTCAGTCTTTTTAACAGATTTATTTACGCTGACTTTTGGCTTGGGTTCGTCTGGCTTTTGACTTGGCAAAAAAGATACGACTCTTTGCACTCTCTAGACACTCTGACTATTTTACTGGATCTTTTACCTTTGGTATATAAACTAACTTTGTTCATTTTAACCCTTTTGAAAATTTATACTTTCCAAACAAAAAGTTTTTACTGGTGCTTTATGGGCTTTATGAGCGTTTAGAGATGTGAGTAAACTGCCAAAACAATTTTTTTATTTAAATGTAAAAATGCGTTCCAAAACAAGGCTCGTTTCTCACTTGAACATAAAGCATAACAGTCCAGTCATCATTCATAAAAACCAAACAAAATCTCTCGCATCTCATAACTACACTCAAGCCATTTTGAATATAAAGTTTAATTACAAAGTCAGCAGCAGCAGCAAAAGCATTTCATTTTCACACCAGCACAAAAAACCCCATCCATATACCAGTCAGGTCAATAAATTACAATAAATGTTATCTGAATAAAAACTGAAAGTTTTTTTATAAAGTTGAATTTTTTTCATGATGTTGTGATCATATCAAAGTTAATAGTAAAATTAGCATGTCTGCACAACTGCAATCGTAATGATGCCATAAGGTTCATGGTTCATCTTCATCATCAAATCAACTTGTTTTTTTGTTGGTGGACTGGCATTGCTTAATAAAAATTCAAATACGAAAAATTAGGCGAGGGAATTGAAAGGGAATGTATGTTTTTTTCGCCTTGTTTAAAAATGGCATCATTATCAAAGCAAAAGTTTAAAGTAAACTAGTTATCCACGTATAAAAATTCCTGCACGAGCTTACGCTGCTTGAACACTGAACATTGTACACCTTGTAAAAAAAGATAATCATCAGTTACCTTTATTCTTCTTCTTCGTGTAAATTTATAAATTGTGTAATTTGTAAAAGTGTAAGGTGCTGCTGTTGTGATGATAATGATGATCAAAAATGAAGGTGTCAGAAAATACATTTTTTACAAGAAAATCCATTTATTAAGTTTCATCATAATTTCAACAAAGATCAGTAGATTAGGAGGAAAAGGATCATCCCCCAAAAAAGCTAATAAAACTTTATAAAAATAAATAACATATTTTTTTCAGGTGTATTGACAGAAAGGTAAGTAAGGTGCTAACGATCAGTTTCTTGATATGTCTGTTTTTTGTTTCAAAATACATATCGCACGGTGTACTTAATAAACTGAAGCGTTGCTTCTATATTTATGTGATGTCTGTGTGAATCCTAATGACCTACTTCTTACTATTTGGATACCTGAGATGAATACTTTAGTTGAGTTGAATTGAAAGAGTCATAAATAATTTTTGGGAGAGAGATAGGCCAAGCCACGAATCTACACAACAAGACTAACAATTGAATTAGTGGAAGGAGTATGATTGTTGATTGTGTGAAAATGAGAATGACTTTGGAAAAATAATAATAATGTTTTGATTGGTGTGGCTGGTTATCTGGCTCAAAGGCTGACCAAATCACGACTTCAGTAGTAGCCTTTCTAGCAGCCTTGCTTACAGGTGAAGAGAGGAGGTTGGCTTTCGGATAGACTCTCAAAAGAGTAAAAAGTTAAAATAAATGTGTAAATTAGTAACTTTTTGGCTCTGATATTTTTTTTCTAAATGAGTGTGCCAATATTGAAGGAGGATGTGGGGGATCATTAAGAGACTTCCATATATTTTAGTCGTGTATTGACAGCTTTGTAATATAGCTTTACAACGATGAGTCAAGTGCAATATAAATTGCGCGAGTCATGAGAAGATAAAAAAAAGTTTTTTTTTCTTGTTGACATCACGCACGATTCCTCCATGGCATGATACACAACACACACTCTGCAAGCCATGTAATAAGCAGTTTTATCGCTTTATCAGGAAAGTCGACAAGTTTTCATTTCATCGCCATAAAAAATGTGTAAGAAATGAGGGATGAGATTGAATGAGGAAATAATGAGACATCATCATCATCCCTTGATAATAATATTCATAACTGACTGTTTGATTGGATAATCATCAGAAGAAAATAAATACAAAGTAGAAAAAGTGCATCTCATTCATTTTACTCAAGTTGGCGTGCAAAAAAATGCTGGTGACATTATGATATTTTTATTCTGTGTTGGCCTATTTATGTTTGTACAAAGTGTTTACTTCTTGAGAGTGTCACTAGCTTGTGAAAAATATTTTTGGCACACAAACAGCAAGAGAGGACGACAGGTTGAATTTGAATAAAAAAATATACTTGTGTATAAATGAGCATTTACTTTTTTGTGAATGCAAATGATGATTATTTCATTCACACAGACAGATAAGATAGGCAGAGAGAAAATCAATTGGATATTGATTTGAATTGAATGGGTAGTTAGTGTAAATGAAGAGAGATGAATAGAGAGTTTAATTTGAGTGGAGAGTAGACAGGTTGTCTCTTGAGTTTTGTTGATGTTTTCATCATCCTTCTATAAGTCGTAACCTAAAATGTAATGCAAAATACTAAAAAATTGGCTATTGATTATAAATATAATATGTGTATTTTGTTAGAGGGAGAGAGAGAGCGTGAAAACATTAAATGTCTTTTTGTAATTTTATGACTTGTCAAAATATTGCGCGGTTGACTTAGTCGCATACTACTTGCGACTTCGACTCGCACGTCGTATTAATGTACACACAAGACAGGTCATAATTGAGCTGTGAAGAAGGAGAGGTAAGAAGTGTCACTAAACTTATATTGAATTTTTTTTGGGCAGAGAGATGATGACGATGAGGATCGTTGTAGTATATTGGCTTGGCATATATTAAGCAAAAAAGATACAAGTGTATTTAGAGAGAGTTAGATAGATAGATGCGAAATATATGAACCATATAGTATTATGACATGACATGAGCAAAGTGAATGTAAACATTATTATGTTGATGACGGTGTGTATGTTGTGTGAGAATAGTCGTTAGTATAAGTTTTGGATTTTTGTGGGTGACTGGTGCAAAAATTGTTAGTCAAGTGTACACAGTCAAGTCATAAATCAATAACGGTCTTTTCAAGACAGTCAAGTCAAAATATATTTTTGCTGAGGAGGAGTAGATAAGAAGTTAAGTTTGTCTCGAAAAGAAGATGGCAATGGTGATAATGCGATGACACAACAAAAAAGCATCGCTTTTTAAGTACGTCTGTAGTCTGTACATATACGTTGCAGGAATTACAGTTTATAACGGTAACGGTATTAGTCTTTTTGTTGTTGGTAATGATTTTTTTTTGGATGATGATAATGTTGAATAGATGGAAATGGAGGTATACTTATTAGTTATTATGTTAGATTGCATTACAAGTGTGCATGTGTAAGTCAAGTTAAGTCGAGTGATATTGAAGAGCAGCAGGTAGTCAAGTCAGTGAATGCAATCTATTTTTTATGATGATCTTCACATGATTCACAAGCTATTTATAAGAAAATGGGATTACCATCATTGATGATTTGATTTATATTTTTTGTGAAGGGGAGGGGGGAAATGTGGGATATAATAGGGTAATGAGCTTACATGCAGGGCTTAAAAGTGCATTGTGCACTTTTTTATAAGAGTTTTACTCTGTCTAATCAAGTCAGTGTGCAAAAATTGGTCTAGATTTATTTTATAGGTTATTATGGAGCTAATTCAAGGAAGGATCCCAGTTGGATGGATGATGATGATGGATGCACTACATTGCCAACTGAGTGAGTTGTTTTGTGAGTAGCAGAGATTCATTCATGACGAGAACACAACGGCAAAGGTAATTTTAATGTTCAGATGAGTCGTTTTGTGCGATGAAGAATAAAAGGTAAAAACCGCACATGTACATGAATGAGGTAACAAGGTGAATTGAATAGAATAGAAAAGAAACCGCAAAAGCAAACTTGATCTTCCCATGCATCGTTATCGTTATAATTTTTATAAGAAAAGGCATGTCACGTTAGATAGAAATTGTGAGGTTTGCGATTTGTAATTTGCGATAGTAATCATAGTCATTATTGATGCGGTTTGTTTCAGATTTTTGGTGTAGTGGGCTACTGGTGCTACGTACACCTAAGATAGTTTGCTGGTATTTCAATTTTCTTGAGTCCCTGATCCTGAACTAATGCCAACTCTCTATCTGTGAATTGAAAATATTCTAAATATTTGATACATTTTAGTAAACAGCATATAAGCCTACTAAAAATTAAACACTAAAAATTTCTGTACAAGTTTAGATTTTTTTGTATGCAATGTAGATGGCGAGTTTTAGACTGCAAAATAGAGTATATTTAATTATGTGTATAATATTATGCTTTTCCATTTTTCAAGTCCATTATGCTTGTCAGTCTAGCTGTCTTGCTTGTTTTTTTGTGTTTGTCTCCAGAGACATAATTTCATGGCCATTATTGTTTTGTTTTACGGATAAAACTCCCTACTTTTGAATTCACTTGATTAGAAAAATGGAGAACTGACTGAGTGACTGCATTAATGCATTTTAAATGATATGATTATGAATCTTATGTAGCGTTAAAGTAACAACAGCCCATCTGTGTTCCACTTTCCACTGCCCGCTAACTTTTTTCGTCTCGTTTTCAATTTTCATTCAAAATTTATAACCAACTTTGAATTGAAGTCCATTAAAAAGCTCTTATGCATATGATATCAGATATCATATCAAGTCATTCATATCTTTGCTCATTTTCATAATAATAAATGGCCTTTCCTTGCGCTCTCTCACCCTCTTCTATTTGAAATGACTCGTTTTGGGAGTCATCAAGTCAATTCATAGAAAAAAACTAAATTGGATTTTTTCTATTCCATTCCAGCTTTTATTTTACTTTGTTCTCTCTGTACATTTTCTAAATTTATATAATAATCCATTTGCTTGCAATTGCAAGTAGTTTGCTGATTTGCTTGGATGAATGGAGATATTTTTTACACAAAAAAAATCTTCAGGAAAGTTGCCTTTCTGTTAAAAATTCTTCTTGAGACTTTATCTCAACACTTCCTTTTTTTGCACTCAATTAGCCTAAGTGGACTTTTTGAAAGTGAAAAATGCATGAATAAGAAATGATAATAAAAATTCCATGTGTTTTTTGCTTCATGTACGTTATTTGTCCATCTGCTTGGATGAATCCCTATTTCCCTATTTGCCTAAAAAAGAAAGCTGTTTAACCATGTTTCAGCCCATTCAAACGAATTTTACACATTTTTTTCTTCAATTTTCTTCAGAAAATCTTTAAAAATCCTCTTCTGTATTCTGGCTGTGCTATGGAGTCTGCTGTTTTCCTTCTCTCCACACCTATCTATATCTCTTCGTAAATACCTCTGCGACTCGACTTGACTACCGACAAGCTTTGCTTCTTTTACTTGTCTAATGACACCAGAGACTCGACTCAACACTTCTCTGCTCATCTCTCCCTCTTCATCTTTTTCCTAAGTGCACTTAGCACTTTACTTACTGATTTCATTTTTTTCTTACCGAAACAAGCAAAGCTTGTCTGTCTGCATTACAGACACAGAGTCCGTATTACACTTGACTTACACATCTCAGCAAAACGACAGACTGGTAATTTTTTGTCTTATGATCATTTTTTCTGTGCTCAAATGTTACTTCTTGTATGTAACTAGTAACCCATATACCTACCTACAGATCAGCCGTCGGGTCGTAACTCTAAGAAAAAACTGAAAACCAAATTTAATATTTCTCGTTTCAAAAAAATCATCCACTAAAAAGTATGGTATGCAGTATGATGATATGTGATGACATTACAATGTACATGGTTGGTACACTGTAACATGTACCACTTTGGACTTTCCAGAGAGAAAACTAATCCAAATATTTTCTTTTTGTCCAGATGCCATCATTTTCTCCACCATCCACCCACACACACTAGCTACCCACCCACCATATTGTACTTTGGCAATCAATCATGCATGTTATATTCTAAAACATGTATGTACCCAGTCCAACTCTTTTTTAAACTTTTTTCTTTTGATCTTCCTTTTTGCATGCAAAAAAGTAAGTCTATTTTTTTCTTGAATGATGCCATATGCAACATTCATTCATTCATTCTGTATGCATGCATCATTCCTTTTTTCTGTCTTGTCTTTTGTGTCGTCCTCTTTTTCCCCGTATTTCTTTTGAACAAACAGGAAGAAAAAGGAAGGCTTCTCCAAAAAATTTGGTTACTCCTTCCTATTTTTTTCTGGTTGCCTCAAAGAAAACTTGTGTTACAGAACACAAAAGGGAAAAGACACAAATCAGAAAAATCATTAGACAAAAAAATCAACAAAAAACTAAAATATTCATTCTACATTTTTTCCTCGTTCCTACTTACATGGGTGGTTATACTTTTATTTTGCTATTTGTTGCAGTGTTTTTGGATACAAAAAATACACATGTTTGCAAAACAGCCCAAAAATATCATTTGCTCTTCAAAGTCATGTGACGCTCCAGAAAAAAGCGAGAATTCAATAGAGAACCTGACAAGCATCAAGACAACAAGAGAAACTGTGTTCATTCGGGTTCGCTTTCACTTTTATTGTTTGTTTTCCTGTATTTTTTTCCTAGGAAAGCAAAAACTGAATACATGTTATGTATGTTGAGTAAATCGATGCTGATTTTTCCAGAAAACAAGAACAACAAAAAAACTGTTGTTATTGTTGTGTTGTTTTGTGATGTCAGGATTCATAGCATAATATCATTTCATAAATATGTATTGTTCAGTCAGAGTTGCAAGAAACATCACGAACAAAGCGAGTCGCAAAAAATATAACAACCCAAAATCGGATAATGGATAGGAGGACATTGATGTTAGTATTTTTTTGCAAGGCAGGAAAAATGCAAAAATATGACAGAATATGAAACGGGTTGATACAAATCCACACATATCCACCAACCAAAAAAAATACTCAGTTCACAAAACAGATTGGATTATTATAGATTTTTTGGAAAGGGAAAAGGGAATTTGCTCTAGTTTTTTTCTACTTGTTCCTTTTTTTGGTCGGGAGAAAAGGAAAAGGAAGAACACCTGCCAGTTCTGATCATGATGATGATGATAGGGGTAACGGACTACTGAAATGTTGATATGCTTTCTCGTCTTTTTTTTCTTTCCAGAGAGAATAATATGATGATAGTAGCCGCATACGGGATGCTACCCGGATAATCCCTTTTTCTCACGGAGGAGGAGAGGAGGTGGTAGAGAAAAAAAGAAGATGCAGAAAAAAATATCCGATATATCCGGGCATTTTCTTTCTTCTTTTTTGTGTGTGTGGTTTAGTTTGGGAAATAGGACAACCAGTACAACAGCTCAAGAAACAAATTCTCTTTTTTTGGAGGAAATAGAAAAAACTTTTTTCTCATCACCATCATATGGCTGCTGAGTGGTGGTGGTTGGTGATCATTGAGAAAGGTTCCAAAAGTAAGAAAAAAAGGTAAGAAAAATGGCGGTGGTAAAAAAGATAAGCAGTTTGTTGAGTTTGAAGAGAAAAGCATTTCATTCAAGAAAGGAAATTTTCACTTGTTTTTGGTTTTCTAAGACTGTTCTTCCTTTTCCATTTTTATGGAAAACCTGTATTCTTTTTTATTTCTTAGGTATTTTGCTGAGCTGCTGTTGTAATACATGTACTGCTGCTAAAGTGGCGTTCTGATCACCGAAGGCACTGTACCGAAAAATTACCAACGAATTTCTATTTATTTTTTCCCTTTTTTAGAACTTAAAAGAAAAACTTTGTCTATAAAGTAGTGTGTGTGCGTCTTTGAGGTGTGTTTTTTTTCTACCACACCATTTTTTTTAGGTGGTGTTGCGTAAAAGCGTGTAAATGCACCTTATTTTCTCTTCTTTCCCCTTCATCTTCTCCAAGCAGAATAAGTAGTTAAACTAAAAGAGAAAAAAAGAACAAAAATAGTCCATACAATTTGCTCCCAATTACTTTTTCCAGCAGTAAACAAGATAGTTTGAAAAAGAGCAGAAGAAAAATACGCCTAAATAGCCCTTTTTATTTATTTTTTCTAGTTTCGCGTCTGCTCCACACACACGCCAAATTGTATACTATGATTGCTTTTTTTGCTTATCTTTATACTTTGTTGTACAATAGATATACATACAAAAGTGCATGCATAAATGAATAGACGAAATAACCCGGCAAGTCATTTCATTTTGTTTGCAAGACTCTGAACAATACTGCAAATATATGTTTATAGGAGAAATGGGAGCAAGGAAAATGGGAAATTGAAAGATTTAAAAGGCTTTGGCAATGCAGGTAAGATTCTAATTACTTATTTACTAACCGCCGGATATGCTTCAGACAACTTGTTCATATATATCGACAGTTAAAGCACTTTTGCTTTTATTACTTGAATGACTATGAGTGAGAAAGACGTGTGTACTTTTTTTAGACAAGTCATGTCAAGTCATTAAATTTGTTATGAGTAGAAGCTCTCTTTTTGTGCTCTGTTCATTCTGTGATGAAAGGACTCCAAAGAAAAAGAAAATTAAACAAGGGAATTTTCATGTAAGCAAAGCACTTCATCTATTTTTATCACTAGTGCCGCCGTGTAAAGTAGCGTGTATATTTTTACTTCAGGGTCCTGCAATGCCGCCATGCCATTTCAAAATGAAATTCCATTAAATATATACCTTACACAAAGAACAGACACACACACGCATATTTTTACATCATCATCTCCACCCACGCATTACCAAAAATAGGTATACTTGAGCTATTATAGTTTTGGTAGTGCTGTTGCTGCTGGCAAGTGACAATTTAAAACATGATAATAATGAAATAGAATACATTATTATTATGATAATGATTAATTTAGACCTCCTCCTTCCCTCCATTCTTCTTAAAGAATGAAAAATATAAAAATAAAATCCTGTGTATAATATACTCAAGTGTGATAATGTGATCTGTGCTGTCAACAGGACCATTATCTTGAGAAAAAATATGAGCTCTTGTGTATTGATAACATGACATGATCCGCTTTTTTCTTTGCTCCGATTCGTTCATTGATGCTGTGTTTTGCATCTAAAAAAGGCGGTGGTAGTGTGTGGTGTGGTGTGATGATAATGGTCAGGTGGCAGTTTTGTTTCTTTACATTTTTTTTGTGGTGGCGATCATAAAGCTGATTTGATTACAATCGACAATAAAATATATATACATATTAAAAACGAACAATAAAGGGTAATAAGAATAATGACCAACAAAATACATTTTAAGACTTTTAAGGCGTTCCCCTCCTATGCTTTTCATCAGAAACAGCAGCAGCTAAAAATGAAAATATTTCGCTATCTCTTTTTTCTGCTGTCATCATTTTTATTTTTAAATGCTTCGTTTCGTATCGTTCGTCCTCCACCATATTCCATTATCATTATCATCCTTCACTTTACTATCATCACTCCTGCTATTATTGTCGTTTGTCATCGTCGTGAATTTCAACACCCCTGTGCCAGTGATATGTCATCTTTGCTTTGTATAAATTGTATACACGTACGTGTGCGTGCAGATATGCAGATAATTTTGCACGTAAGAAAAAAGTTTTCATCGTCCATCGTCTTCTTTTGAAAATTTCTACGCACAAAAGAACAACTCAATATATAACTTAGCTTTAGCTTGCTATTTGGCTGAATCAAAACAAGCTGGTTAATATTGTGATGATGGTCTACACAACTGATTTGATTGGAAGTACTGATAGAGATCAGCAAACACGCATATTTAAAATATCAAATCACGCATTTTCTACGCATAGCTTTTTACACGCATACCTATTTTTATCCAAAGTGCAAATTACAATTTGAATTTTATATGCAAACTTGGCTATTTTTATAATAAGTAGGTATCCATTGCATATAAATGCTCGCAATTGTGTTGTGAGTTGTAACATTGACCTGATAAAATATATACATAGAACATTATAATGTTGGTATACTTATTTTCAAGATAACTATTATTATTTCTTCAACTCTTTTCTCTGAGAGAGAGATGAATGGTAGAATAAAATAAAAAGTGTAAACATTTTAGTGTAGTCGTGTCCTCGGCACGGCACATACCAACACAAAAGGAATCGTTTTTTGTATAAAATATGTTTATACTTTTGCACGCTTTTGCTGTTTAGTATAATACAAGAGCTCATACAGTCCATAGTATTCTCTCAAGAGAATATTATGACATTTGTCTAAATTCCCACGACGAAGAAGAAGAGAAGGAGACCAGAGAAACAGCGAAGAAGCTTAATGCACAGACAGATGAACTGAACGCTAAGAAAAACGCTAAGAGCAATATACCTATTTGCAAATACACACGACTCGACTCTGCTTAACCATACCAGAGAGGATACAATTCAAACATTTCACCTTATTCTGAAGAGATACAGAAAAAACGTGCGTATATGCTATTTCGCAATTTTTTATTTGTATTCGGAGTTTCGTGCTATTTTATGCGTGAATAGAATGTTGAGTTGTGTAAAGTAAGTGAGTCGATAAAATTTTAATGTTGAATGTAGGTGCGTGGGAGTTAACCATGCTTTGCCAGAGAACTGAAAAACAATAAAGGTTTTAAAAGGGTTTTCAGTGTGGAGTAAAACATTATCCCGTTTTAATAATAACTTGGTAATGATGAGGTGTATTATATTATGTATATTTTATTTAGTATGTGTATATAAAGCTATTATTGCGGTTGAATGAATGAATGGTAATAGCAGACAAGCTACTGTTTGTCTTGTGAACTTGATGTTGAAGCTGTTATAAAATTGCATTACAAGTGCATTTTTATTTTAGTTTCTCATAAAAAGTGCGGAGAAACCGTTTAAAAAGGCATTTTATTTTTTTTGTTCAAGGAGAAAAAAATTTAAATTGCATAGTTTAAAATATAAAGAGTATAAAAATGGGCGGTTATGACTAATCTGCTGTAATGAATAGAATGTGTATAGCATATACACACATATTATGTGTATAATGCTTGTTTGTTACGTTGAATAATGGTACATAAGAAATGGTGTATCAAAGAGGAAATCATTTTTATTGAAAATTAATGACAATGATAACAACAATGAATTTTGTTTTATGAATCATAAGAATGGTCGGGAACGGACATCGACATGACAAGTAAAAGAATTATTACTACTTTTTAACTTTTGCTGAGCTAAAGCTAACTAGAAAATTTCATGTAGATCATAGAGTACCGTAATGATTATAGTCACTTTAGCTCTTGTTAAAAAGGGAGAAAATTGTGGTGCATAGAGACCTTCAGTAGTTGAGTCACATATTATTATAGTTGACGACTCCACCCAATATCACAATTTTAAATCGTTTACTATGTCCCAAGAAAACCTTAGTTAAACCATATTTTGGGGGAGATACATTTATATAAGTTGTATAATGTACTGAATGTCGATACATAAACAAAAGTTTCATGGAATCAAACCAATTTGGTCATTATTATTTTTCTTGGAGTTGGCTCTACTCTATCCATTAGGACTTTACTAGGCTATTATGGTTAGATTTGTGCTGATAATAGAAAAAAAGTATCGGTTAAGTAGTCTTGGTTTAGTACATGTACATATATGTCAAGCATACGCAGCAACTAGTAACCCAATTCCAATTTCGCTTTGTGGGCGAGGGCGGTTTTATTTTTTTCGCAATTTTATAATTTGCCAAATTCACAAAAACTTATTTTGGTCATATCGTATTTCAAGTATTTATATGTAGTAAGCCGTAAAGATTACATATCGATAATAGCTATATAGTACGCGTGTCACAGTACCCATTTTTATGGTTAAAAATAAGTTGAGAAAGCAAAGCCAAAAATGCCAATAGCACTCAATTCAGTGGAGTTTGCAAGCAAGCAAAACCGGCCAATTTCATGCCTTTTCCCAAAAAATAATTTTCTTTCGATCCAAAAAACTTTCTGCTTGGTTCCCAGTTCAAAAAAGCTCTTTTCTTTTGACTTGGCTTCCCATTTGATTTTTGGCTTCTCGTGCGAAACTCCATAATATACATCACATCAGTATAAAAATAATAATAGCGTAGCATTGAGAACGTGGTCTCATGTCACTCATTCAATTGAAGTTAGTAGTTCAGCAGTGTAGTATATGTGTGTACTGCGTAACGTAATTCAAAACGCATTTTTGTATTATTTTTACTTGATTTTTGCGTGCGTGGCAATGGCATGGCATGGAATAGCATCATCCACCACCAAACCAGTGACTCGTGAAGTCAAGTCCTAGAAGCCTATTACATCCAACTAACATTATTCTTCTTCCCTTGACTTACCCGCAGGAGCCAAGTTACTTGTAATAAAATAAATGAATCCATCATCGTCACCCTCCGCCACCACATCGCCATCCCATCATCACCAGTAAACCAAGCAATTTTACTGCTGTGTGCGGTGGGGCGACGAAGAAAAATCTCAATCGTCTTGAAATACCTTGTGCCAATCTTTGTGCCACTGTTGTTGGTGGCGCTTTATGTAGATGATGAAGATGAGAAGATCCGCATAATTGACACATATTCCCTGAATGCTCACACATGATGCCAAAAACTCTAATAATCATGATGAGGATGATCATCCCATCAAGATGATCACACGACGCGGACGAGAGCGAGAGGACATTCACTTCGAGAGTACAAGTAGCAAAAATGCGTAATGTAACTTGTTCTACTGGCAACATCCGCATGGCAGTATCTTCTTCCTTGTTCCTCTTCTTTAGCGACTTGACTCGTGTGGTGGTCCCAGATAAGTTTGCGTAGTAATAATAACAACGTTGCTCTTTGTCTGTGTCATGGCATGCCATGCCATACCATGTGTGTCTGGCAACAAGCCTGTTCGTTTTGTTCGGTTCACCGCTAATGCATCTCTGGCGAGTCATTTGTAACAAGTTTGTGCGTAAAGCTGTGCGTCTTGTCCTCGTGTGTGTGCACTATCTACGTACATACCTTGTGACTTACTTGTCTGGTGCAAGTAGATAGATAGATGTAATGTAAAGTTGTGTACTTTGTTGAATTACTTGTGTAAGTAATCGGCTAAAGTACACAAACATATGTATATTCACAAGATTTTTTTTTTGGGTACGCATGTAAACGCATTATATTGCCTTGTTACATGTTACTTTTAAGCGGCTTGAGTGCCTGTATGCAAAATAATATGCAGATCTAGAGAGAAACTGCGGAACAATTTTTTTCTTTCAAAAAGAGATGCTTTTTGTGCGATGATGATGATGGGATGTTAGAGAATAGGTAAAAACTTGTTACAAATTCTTACAAAATGCTGATACTTTTCAAGAGAAGAGGCTTACGTAGTTTAGAGTTCTCTTTTCTGCAAAAAACTATTCACCACAGACAAAGCTATAATGCTTTATGACGAGATATTATACAGATGCATATGTGTGTACAACTTACATTTTATGTACATTTTGTTGTATTACGGGGAGCACACACACCTTTTGTTGCATAGGTTTTTGGATGATGCGATGTTATGTTGTTGTGTAACTAGGTTTACTACTCTTTTGAGTGCTGTATAAAACCAAGTCATACAGAAAAAAGTAAAATCCTTTTTGTTTTTTCGGTGGGAGTAGTGCTATACACTCGGCTAATTCATGAATCATTTGATGTACTACTTGTTTAGCTGCTGTTGTTGCTGTAAAATATACGAACAAGATTTTACACCCTTCGTTTCGTTTCTCATAAGCCTTTCAGAGATAATATGCCGCACTAAAACTGGTAGTGAATTTGTATCCAGTGTTTGTTTGGTATGTGTGCTTTTAACATTTTATGCCATTTTAGCACGGAATAGTAGGTAAAATGGTGAAAATTTTACTACAAAGTAGGTATTTTGTGATTGTGACAATAAAAAGTTGGGTATTTGTTTCCTCGTTTTGCCAGTTTGCATGTATTATTCACGGCAGCACTCTCTAGCCTTGTGCGTATCTGTCTGTAATGTAATGCTTTTAAGCAGAGAGATGGGATGAGATGAGAAAATGAAGCTTTTTTGGGGAAAATGGAGAGAAAAGTATTACAACCTTTTTTGTTTTTTGGGATGCTGTATTGCTGAACTGAATATTATTATGAGGACGACGGTGTACAAGTCCCCATTATCATTTTTGGGGAATATTAATATCCAAATTCCAAACTGAAATACAAAGCAAAGTAGCTACTAAACTCATGGCATCTCTTGTCTTTCTGTTGAGCTGATTTTGTTAGTTTGCTTTGTTAGATGGAACAAAATGAATGGCAGAGTTTGCTCTTGCTGATGGTGGTATGTTATAATGAAATAATGATGATCACAATTGGTTGAAAGAGAACGCAAATGAGAGCAAGTAGGGCATGTAGTGAAAATATACGGAAAAACTGCGAATGCTTCACTATTTACTCGGTGACGGTGATGTAGATTGGTACGGTTTAACCAGGAAAATATATTTTATTTTCAAAAAGAGAAAGATGGATGGACAGACATGGACAGATACAGTCAAACAAGATGAATGAAAACTGACATGAAGTACAAAAACATATAAGCAGTTGTGCGTCATGGATGGATGATAGTCTAGTGTGGGAAAAATATGAAAGGGTTAATATTTTTTGGACTAAACATGACAAGAGAGTTATTAGAGCTTGGTGGAGTTATTAGATTATAAGTATGCATGTATGAGAGAAAAAAAATTATGCGACTGGTGGACTTGGACAGTCAGGGATTTTGGTTAAGTAAATCAATTCAAATCTGCAAACAAAATTGGAAATCTCTGTGAGAATTTATGCGAGAAATTTTTTGATGGTTTGGTGGATATGTAGTACTTATGCATTAAATAAACAACATGGTTTTATGCTGATTTGGGGATTGTGGATTTTGATGAATTGTTTGGATGCGGTGGACGAAGAATTCATTAAAAACGCAACGCACAACAAGACACAAGCTTATATTGAAAAAATAATCAATGATGATGATGATGCTAAGTCCATACACGCGCCGTGGTGGCACGGAACGGTTTTTTTTGGCAGAACAGGCAACATGCTTTGTAGATTTATCAAAAAAGAATCCATTTCCTTCCTTCCGTGTATTTCATGTCAGCACGTTTGGATCGGATCAAAATCAGTTGATTCACCAGATCACTCTACCAAATCAAATGCAAAGCCAAAGCCACTCATATTTTGTACATGCATTCAAGCATGTGTACTTTATATAAAGTATTTTGTTATTGTCATCAATGATCATGGTCGTTTTTATGTATGTACAAAGTAGAAATTTGTTTCTAGATGATGCCGATTTCATAGATGTAGAAAAGAAGATTAAGTACAGTGACAGCAGCAGCCAAACAAGTGGAGCTACTAAATATGTACGACGTAGGCAAAAGATGAGTGGAATTTTATTTTTGGTTGACTATGAGATTTGGGTACAAAGTATGGAGTATGGACCCAAAAAGGAATTTTTCGTGTTTTTGATGAACCCCTTCTTTTGTTTTAGGAATACACTTCATCCACAAAAAGTATATTTTGTTTCTTTGTTTTTTGATGAGAAGTGAAGTAGTTTTAAAAGCTTGCATTGACAAGTGAAGAAATGATGAATGAATAAGTTTTTTTTTTCAATTTCAGTTTACTTTGTACATATAAGTAAAGTGTATGTTCCAAAATGCTACTCTTGGTTTGGTACCCGGTGTACATGAAAACTAATCTTTGAAATAAATGCAGCTATTTTTTAATGAATTGGAAGTATAAAAGTATCCAAAATTGATACAGTCTTACAGAATTGCACATATTCCTGGAGTGAAAATCAACATATCTTCGAAACGTCTCGAACACGAGAATAGGAACGTAGGCTCCGCTCAATTTGTAAGGTTGGCATAAAATTATTTTGTACGAGGGAGTTCCCTTACCTGTAAATAAAAAATAAAAATTGATTAGTTTATTTTCATCCAAAAAGTAAAATGAGGTATTTATGTTCTGTATATTCACAAATAAACTAGTTTAAACATTAAATAACATGACAAGACGGACATACAGAGTAGGTATACATATAACTGGACATTAATAATAATATGCAAACACATTTCCAAGTGCAAGTGCTTCTTCATCTAGCTCAATACAACTTGTCATCGTTGTCATCATCAAAAATCATTCAATTTCATCACATTCTCCCTTCACCATAATAATATGCTCTCGTTATTCATCTCCTTTCTTTCATCTTTCATAACGCATACCCCATACCATATAATATTATACAATACACAATTATACAAAAAACGCAACAAAAAAACAAATCAAGTGGATACAGTTGATAATGCACATGTTTTTATAAAAGGAGATGCAAAGGAAGTGAAGAGTACAGATGACGCTAACGCTCTCACAAAGGCAAACAAATTTTTTGCACAAGTAAACTCAAGTCTGTTATAAAATGAAGTTGTCTTTTATGATTCTACACTGTACACAGTGCATACCAGCAAATTATCATTATTTTTCGTAATTACTTATCATCTGTTTCACTAATTAACATTCATCTCGCACACATCACACAAAACAAAAGTCTAGTTGCCTTTGCAAAACAAAATATATGACAACTTGAAATAAATTGCGGCTAAAACTAAAGTACACCAACATTCCACATTCCTTTTCATCTTTTCTGCAATTCATCATTATTTTTTGTGTGTGTGGCGTAATCTCATATTAGATCCCTCTCAGCAAACCAACAACCTCACAGAAGGCAAAAAATTAAAATTTAATTAAGGGCCATTATCTTTCTGCTTTGGTTTGGTTAGGTTTTTATTGAAAAGAGAAAGCGTTTTTGATTATGTGCATTGCAGCATCGCAGCAAAAACTAATAAGTTTTTTTTGTTTGATTGAATGAGTGACTGCTTCTCTTTGACTTTAGTTTTTTGATGTTTGATTCATTTGGTTTTGAAGTGGTATTTATTATAACATAAATTACATATTGTTGTGTAATTTATAAAAAGCAGGCGGATATACACACACAAGTACCGCTGTGGTACGATATGTAATTTGAAAAATCACACAAAAATATTATCAAACTAACCACCAAACCTAATCATATTACTTTACTCTTTCAATCATTTTTATCAAAAAAATAAAATTATGATTTGGAGTTTTTTTCTTGAAAATAATAATGATAAAAATTTCGATTATTGCACATATCAAGTCAAAAGATAACAATGCTGATGATAAGATCATGATCATCTTCGTCTTTGTCGTGGCATCGTGATTATTTCTTATTACGACAATAATTGCGTTTTTTATGAAGAAAATAAGGTTGCAAGAGAATTAGAAAAAAACTTGTTTGCATAAATAAGCAATGGGTTAAAAGGATGCAGTTTTGTCTGTCTGTATGTGTGGCTTTTTGATTTGTTTGGTGAATGAGTGAGTGGTCATTCATTACCAACTTTGTGTTCTTGGGCCTTCAATGCAAAATAGTTGACTGCCTACTTATATGAAATCCTCCCCTCAATATTTTTCCATTCTCCTCAAATTTAGTCATAAATTGTGTATCGACACGAAAATGAAATTTATAATAAATTTCATAAGAATGTAATTTACAGTGTGCTATATGAAAGGGTTAAATAGCTACTGTCAAAAAATTAAAGTTTTCAGTGATGCTGACAGGATTGAAGATTTTTTTGTTTAAAAAATAAGATTGCATAAAAATTGAGTAAAATAAATTATATGCATTTTTTTGATGTTATCTTATCAATTTTGAGTCCCTCTCTCGTGCATACATTTGATTCATTGACAAAATTATGCCGACAAAAGTGAAATTTTCTTTAAACGAAAAAATGATAAACTCACAAATTTATTGTCTTGTGATTACAATTTTTTTGCGTAACGAAATAAAAACGAATAAAATGAAAAAATAACAGGTCATAATCATAATAATCAAAGTTGCTGTTGTATAATAATCAGTTAATGATAACAATGATGATAAAGAGCATTGAACCAGAAAACAAAATTGAATGGAATAAAAAGGCTAAATTGAAAATTGTGATGTGATGATAAATGAGCCAATTAATAAAGCTTTCCTTCACATTCCCAAAAAAATGAGATGAGTTATTGTTGAACTTCCGCTTTGTAGACAAAGTGCATATTTTGAGAAACTTTTGGTAGAATGATGCACCAAAAATGCAGCATAAGTTTGCTTGCTTTTATCAAGAGTACGAATGAGTAGTGAAAAAGATCCGAAATTTCGGAGGTCCGGAATTTAGAATCCACACAGGGCAAATAAATAATGATCACATCTGATCTGATCAAATCAGCCGACTGCATACTTTCAGCAGTTGTGGCGGTGGTGCTAGGGCTGGTGATTATCATCATGACATGATCAGAGGATATACAAATGCAAAGTCATGCTCATCTTTTGCATCTTCATCTTGTTTTGTTTAGTGTGTGTGTATGCGTGGAAGTGGGGGGCCTTTGCGTTTGATGATAATCATGTCATTGATGTTGAAATGCAACGCATGTAACACACAAACAGTAGTGAGGGCTCAGGAGAGAGAGAGAGAAATTGGATGATTTATTTCTTTTTGTTGCGAGGGTGGGTGGACGGGTGCGGGGAGAGGGCAGATGATGATAAAATTTGTTGTGACGTGTGTGCATGTGCATTGGTGGCAGAGGAAACGGGTATTTTATATTTTAGTTTCGGAGATTATTCACAGACCGACCGAGCATAGTGGGCTATTTGGTCCGGTAAAGGAATCTCAAAATTATTTAGTTTTGCTGGCTTAAATGCTTACTATGAAATACATAAATAAGACAATGAGAATACAGAATAGGTAAAATTAATTTATTTCGGCTTTGGGAATTTAAATGCATTTCATTGCAACAATTAAAGTGAAAACAATGCAAATGGAAAACAATCAAAATGCATCTTCTTTATAAAATGGAAAATAGTTTGCTTTCCTATCCTTTTGTCTATACACTTTTGGGATAATTATGTGGGTTTTTGGTGTGTGGATACTGTTACTGTGTACAGTTTACAAACACAAATAGCAGCATTAAGTACATTGAATATCGCTACATTAACTCATTTTGCTTTTGGAGGAATGAAGGAGCTTTGATAAAAGCTTTTTAGAATAATAAAAGTAAACAAACAAGACAAGCAAAAGATGAATGAATGAATGATTTAGTTGATGATGATGGGAAACGGAGGAGAAATGAGAAATTTACATAAAACCAAAATCCAGGGAAGAAGTACAAGTAAAATGTGTAATTTGCAGAGTGTGAGATGACGTGAAATGTAGGAGGGCAGTGAATTTTGGATAGGAGATGGATAGGCATAAATTATCCAACCAATCTGTACAACATCACGTCAGATTATGTAATACGTTGAGTAAGACTAGTTATGTAAGTGTGGATGAATATGAAGAACAAGTTGATCGTCATCATCATCAAGAAAACATCTTTATCCTCAACATCATATCAAACTTTGTAATTTGATGTGTTTTACGACGATGACGACCCAAAAAGTAATGATTATGATTATATAACTATGCGGCAAGCGGTTGACCATACTCAAACCATGAAAGCCAAACCAAACGAAAAGAAAACTTTTTTGAGAGCTAATTTTGTGGAAAATCTCTGCAAAGTCTCGTAACTTTAAATTGCTCAAGTATTGCTTTTACATTAGATTAGTACTGACATGAAAAAGGGGAGGGAGGAATGGAAGGAGAAGTGGGGGAGGGAAAATGTAAAGGAAACAGATTTTCTTTCTGGAGAAAATTAGCTGAGAAGAAGCAGGAGCACAACAAGCTTATTTAAAATATTCCATTTAATTTCCAATGCAATGGAATTTCAAGAAGAAAGTGTCTTGTGTCTTGGGTTGTGTATCTGTTTTGTTTTTGAGAGTGTGCCTTGCGATAATAATTACAAGAGTGAAACCACCACCCTATTTACCCTTCAATTTACCACCCTACACCCGACCATATTAGTTTATTAATGTAAACGTATTTATGTAAATTTTTTGGTTTTGAACCGAATAAAACGAACCACTGTCAACCCCACCCGTTTTACAAGATACGCATAAAAAAGCTTCTTCTTCGTATTCTACTTGTTTAATAGCTATGTTAAGAAATGTAACTAATTTTCTGCCACAAGTTTACTCATCATCTTCGTCATGCATTAGAAAATGTAAAAAGGGTTAAATTGTTTCCTCTTCTTTTCGGTATTTTCGTGCTTGTCACTTCACTATGCTTTGGTGGATAACATGAGTATCATACAAAATACCATCAACATCGTCATCATCAAAACATCTCCCTGCCTTTCATCATCATGTCTATGTCAAAAAGTTTTCTGTCTTTTTATTACAAAATGCACTCATTTTCCATTCATTCAAGAAAAATGGCTTGAAAAAATGCTACTTCCTACTTTTCCACTTTTGACAAAAACAACTTGTTTCTCATCATCACTTTTAGTTTTACTACGGTAACCTTTTTCATAATGAGAATGAAAAGAGCTCACTATTCCTCCTTCAGACAGACTTCTCATTATGCAAAAAGAATTAAGGAACAGGAAGGAGTTGTTCACTTGTTAAGTTTCAGATTACGAAATGAATTAAATGCCAAGTGTGCAGTGTGTATATCTGTATATTTCAAGCCCTGTTCAAAGTCTTCTTAAACTGGAATTTGTATAGTGAATGACTCCGATAAAGCTTCTTTTCCTCTTTTTAGAAAAACGAAATAATTTTATTTATTTTCATCATTTTCATTCATTAAGCGTTCTGAATTTGCTTATGTAACAGATTTGTATGCAAAGAAGAGTTACTAAAAGTGCGTTGCTGTTCCCGCTTTTTCCGGAAGAAAATGCTGATGCTGATACTGATGATGACTGTCAGTGTCAACTCAATTAACAGGATCAAACAAAGTTTTCCATCTCATTAAGCAGTACAATAATATAAAAAAGTGTACTGAATGTACACGCATTATTAGGTGTACAATATTTTATGAAATGTGTACGAATAATTTCTTATGTATTTTAAAATGTGTAAAAATTGTTTGGGTTAAACGCTACTGTAATATTAAATTGAGATAGTCGATTTCCCTCTCCTACGTAGATTGTTGATGCTCACATATTCGGTAGAAGCAGTAGACAGAAGAGAAAGAAACAAATTAGTAATAGAGTACTTGTTAATAAGGTTAATTAGGTTTTTCAACTGGAAAATTAAAATCATAAACTTGGCGTGCGCTTATCCTACAAGAATCGATTTTAATGTGGTCTTCAATTTTGAAATTACTTCAGAATTATGGGTTTTACATTGAATTGTAACTTTTTCAGAAAATATGCAATTTAATAACGAAAATTTCCATTTTTATGAGTCAAAAATATAAAATATTCCTATCTGTCATACATGCTTCGTGTTCAGAATTGAAAACTCCGAATTTTCGGTAGGGAGCTCAACAAGCAAAATTATTCTTATTTTGTATGCGTTCTTTATGCGTACCAGCTTTCTTACAAGTGAATAAGCTGATTAATTTATAAAATGCACAATGATAAGAACTCCTGTAAAAGGCTCATGAAATAAAAAATGACAATTTAAATGCTTGCTACTTTCTAGCCATTTTAAAATTATAAGCAAAGCAGTTAAATTTTCCTCTGAAGATCTGCCACAGTGCGTTCGTGCGTGTGTGTGCGTGCGTGATGCATTTAAAAAGGATTTTTTAACAAAGCACCCAAAAGAGAAAAATCCTTTAGCCAATTATGTTCACCCGACTGGCTTCAAATTAGGAAAAGCAAAAAGAAAGTCTACTACTCACTTCCCTCACATCTTCCAGCTTTGCAGAAAGAAAATGAATGAAAAATCGGAGAAAGAAGAAGACGAAGCCTTGGTTTTCCTTCTTTGTGGCCAGGCAAAAGAGTCTCAAGTCCCCTCTTTCCAAATATAGCCATTTTGCATTACTTGTTCCTTTTCGTCGTCCTCATCATCATGACTATCACCATCATCATCTTTTAAAGCTTGTCTGCGTGTGTGTGTGTGTTTCTGTGATGATGTCAACGTCAACGACAAACCAAACCACACACACACACGCCACATATAAGAAAGTCTTGAAGAAAAAAATAGACACACGACATGGTAGAAACCTCAAAGCGACCATCCTTTTTTGTGAAGGAGGACTCTCCAGCAAAGTGGATGGAAAGTATCTTGGGACTTTGCGTTGCAAAAGGAACAGAAGAACCTTTTTTAGCAAAAAAGAAGGAAACTTCTTGGTCTGCGTTTTGGTTAGTGAGTATGCATATAATATATACCTATTACATAACAAGTGGTGCATAAATACATAGGTATGTATGTACATTTCTTTTCGCCTTTTTCCATTCGTTTTACTCTAAAAAACAAATGAGTTTTTCCGCAATGCAGAAAACAAGACAGAAGGAGAAAAGGAAGAAAAAAAACAGGTTGGTTTGGAAACAGTGGTAAACGGAATTGGAAATTGAGATAAGGCGGCATTGGTGGTGGTGATGGTGATAGTGGCACGACTGGAAAAACTGAGAAAAATGAGCGGAACAGCAGCACCCAAACTAACAGGATGTGAGTGTGTGTGTGATTTTTTCATATATTTTTTGCCAAAAAACAAAGTAGGGAGGAATAGATGGATGGCTGGATGATGGGTATAGATAGATAGATGGATAGAGAGGAGTCAGAGTCAGATTTTTCAGTGGTTTGGTCTGGTCCCAGAAGAAGAAGAAAAGCAGAGACTTGGCTTATATTTTCTTCTATTGTTCCATGTTCCTCACAAGATATTTGTACAAGAAAAAAGACACTGCCAATCTGGTTGTCGGTAGAATAAAAAAAGTGACGACTGACTGAACATGAACAAAAAAGTATACATTATAGCTTAGCTGTTTCTCTGGAGAACAAGTAAAAAAGGCTCATTTTTTATTAGCCTTATGTCTTCTAGCTTCTGCTTCTTGGGGGCTCAGTGGAATTGCGAATATGTGCGTGTGTGTGTAATATGATGATCCTATTATGTAATATGTCTTAGCATGAAAATGTCTTGTAATGTAATGTAATACGAAAGCTATTATCAATCTT
Organism: Entomobrya multifasciata; assembly: GCA_034693345.1. NCBI lineage: Eukaryota > Metazoa > Arthropoda > Collembola > Entomobryomorpha > Entomobryidae > Entomobrya > Entomobrya multifasciata. The sequence continues at coordinate 26,391 of JAQFXM010001796.1, forward strand.
TTCGCTTTTTAGTTTCGTCATCATCAGCATCATCATCCCCGCCGCATCAGTATCTGTTTCTGTGGGGGTGTCACTGCCAAAGCCAACATTTATTTTCCTGGGAAGCTGTTGGTTTGTGTGTGTTTATGTGCGAATAAAAATGCGTTACAGGCAAATGAACTCATGTAGACGAAAGAAAGGCCCATTCATATCTATCCATCCATCTATCTAGATTTTTTGCAGAAGAAGACGAAGAAAAAAAGGATAAGACAGCTTGTCTCCCAGTCAGTGTATGTGTTCGTTTTTGAAGCCAGAAGCATTTGAAGTCAAGTCAAGACATAAAGACAGCTTGCTTGACTGTTTATGTGTGTGTAAATTTAAAACAACAAAAATGCTAAAATGCCACAATAAACGCCGCCCTGTTTTTGGTTGTCTAATGCTTGTCTGTACACATGTTATATTGTGTGATTTTTTTTATTCTGGCAAAAACAGCAGCAGATTTTTTTTTGATGAGAAGGCAATGGCGTTTGTTTGTGTGTGAAAAGAAGAATAAACAGAAGATGAGAGTGTGCCAAAATAAAAAAGACAAAAAGCTTTTGTGTTTTTTCTCGGTGTTTTGTTAAATGATTTTTTTGTTTGGATGATAATGGGAGGATCGGCGGATGGATGGTGGAAGGAAGTAGGAAGCAGAGTTTATGGGTGATGTCTTAGTCTTGGTGTCACATAATATGTGTTAATTTCTGTGAGATTTTATGAACATGTACAAAGCATGCAATGCAGATGAGAGTGCACGCATAAATAAACTTTTAAAATGTGCGTAAAAGTGCGTACGAGAATTCGCCTGTAACCAAGAAACTTAAAATAAAATCAAGTTATTTAATTTAAAGGTCCAAAATGTCATCTTTTAAGTTTTAAAGAGGAGGAATATTGAAAATCTCATCAAAGTTAACTTCTTTGAACAAATAAATGCTTAAAACCCTACTTTTCAAAAGTAAATATGGAATTTATGCAGGATCCGGCGGTACTACTGGAAGCAAACTGGTTTTTCGTTTTCTCTGTAGCCCATTTAATTATGAAATTTGCTATTGCGCTATTCGGATATATTGGACTTATCGGCTTCATAATAATATTCTTTGCCTTTATGATGAGGGTACCTCTTAAAGGAGTGGATGCAACACGCATACGCCAACATTTGGTGAGTAAATCATACCGGAAACAGTAAAAATATCCCTCCATGTAAGATTACTGTTGATTCAATAATTACATGCTTTCATTACACCTGTGTAGCTTTGCGCTCTCTTCGATTCGTTACTGATTGTGGCGTCAACTGTAGCCGTTATGTGGATCATTGCATTCATTTATTTATATTCTACCTTGTCATCCCAATTTAAACAGAAAGAACAGAATGCAGTGGAGTCCAAGCCAAATGAGTCGTCGATACTGACAGAAAACTTTATCGTTTTTCTTTTCATTTCGGAGAGCTCATTTGCGACCATGATTTCAATTATCCACATTATCCTACATTTGCTTTTTGCACTAATTGGGTGGCTCTTTGATATGAATTTTTAATCTTTGTTAGTCCGCCATCGTAAAACTCTTGCTTTTCTAAATCGAATAAAGAACAATTGATTTAAACTTCATGCAAACTGCATGTTTAATGTTGTCAAGAAACTTAAAACTCGAATGATTAATGACTCAAATGATAATCCAGGTATAAAAGCGTCATTTTCAACCAAGTCATTAATTCAGAAACTTAATTTTCCGGATCTAACTTTCATAAAGTCGACTGTTTTGTACAAACATTTATTAAAATGACGGGAAAACCTCTGTTCAGCATAACTGCGGCGGTAATTATTAACTACACTTACATAATTAACATATATTATGAGATGCATAAAAATTTTAATTTTTAATAGAAGCGACAAATACAACTTTATGGCCGAATTTCGTTATTCTTTCTCCATATTCAACTATTACCAATCACTTTGTTTTGGGATCCAACATTCGTTATGGATTTGTTTGGACCCGCCTTGGGGCATCTGATGACAAGACCATCACATTATATGGTACAGTTTTTTACACTCTAAAACTCACTTCCAACAATTTGCTAGCCAGCGTTTATTATTTGCACAGATATGTACCATTATCGATGCACTGTTCCTATTGGCTGGATTTGTTGGAATTTACTGGGCATTTGGAATTGCTTACATTCTGAAACAAAACTTTTCAAGTTATCGGGGCATTTCTCTGGAGAAAATAATTTCAAAAAATTATGTACTAAATATTATGTTAGGTCAAATTTTACTCGTAACTTTCCTTAGCAAAGTAAACTTGGTGTTTAATCACGTTTATGCTTTATATTTGTGGTATACGCTACCACCACTTCCCCCACGACCTGAGCCAAACAATCGACACGCGAACAATGTTGTGAATAATGATAATACTGTTGGTGATGTAAACGGAAATTTCCTATAGAGAAATTGATAATAAAATGGCTTATTCATTCAAAGTGTCAGTTTGTCGTTTTTGTCTTCTTTGTCATAATCGGTCACCACGAAACCTTGAATCCGGAATTCTTTTTTTTGTATTTGACAATTTGAATTACAAACATCTTTACATCATTTTTATCCTTTTTTGAATGGAAAAACTTTTATTCACATTTCACTGGGTAATAATTTTACAATATATAAAAATGACACG
>JAQFXM010001797.1:0-29065 GCA_034693345.1 Entomobrya multifasciata
GATTTTTCGGAGTATAGAGCGCACATGTTCAGAGGAAATAGAAATGGCGTAACCTAGGAAATTTAGTCAGATTGGTTGCACCGTTCCAGAAAGAAACAAGAACTAACATTATAGGCGAAACCATTCTTTTCTTGGAATAAACGAGACCATCAGCTCAATATCCGAATTTTTACAGCTTTTTACAATTTCTTCTGTTTGTCGTACTAGTGGTTATTGAATTCCTTAGCTTTTTTTGCTGAACTGGGTGCCTGGTCTCCTCACCAGGCACACCATTCTTGACAGTATATATAAGACTCAAGGATGAAATGACTTCAGAAGTCTTCCGAAAAAAATTGGACTGAAGAGAGAAATATACGACAAGAAGGAAATGGAGAAGATGAAGAAAATGGCGAATGTTGGTTTTCCCCTTCGTCATACACCATTATCCTGATCTTCATCTTGCACGTATGAATGAATGAGCATCAGTAGAATGACTTTCCACTCCATCCAGAAAACTGCCCATTTCTCATCTTCTTATCCGCGTGTTCTTTGACAATACAGCTTAGGTATATCCTCGTTTTTTATGTAAGGTTGGCAAAAGGGACTTCTTGGGACATGTAATGTGTGTGTATATTATTTTTTATGCATGCAAAGCCTTTTCTTTCTACCACTCAAGTAAAAATATCAGAGAAAGAATCAGAGAGGTTAGCTAAAGTATTAGTGATTCAAGTTTCTCTCTCTTTTTCTCCGGATAGGCAAACAAGAATGCGTTTTCTTTCTCTGTGCTTTCCTCTGACTGTGAGCACACAGCCGTCGCGTTTTCTTCATTGTCAAATATAATCTCCTTTGGCTTTGGCTATGAGGAAAGAGGAAATAGATGGAGGGCCGGTTATTGCGCCATTTACCATTTTACGGTATTATCATTTGCTGTTAACATTATGCGAATTGAAAAAGTTGGGAAATTACATATTCTCTTAAATAACATCCGCTTTTATTCCATGAATTCCCCTGCCAGACGAGAGAACGAAGTAGGAAGGAGCCATGTACAGATCATGGAAATTCTAACATAAGAACATCTTATTATGGACCAAGTAGTTTTAGTAATGATGACAATGACTTATTCATCATTTTCCCTTCCCGAGAAATATCATTCAATATACATTGAATGTGAGGAGGTCTTGAGTGAATATATTTTCATACAATATTCTATGACTTTATTCAATAGACTGTTAGCAAAAAGGTATAAGTAGCACAACAAGATTATTTTTAAAATGTCATTTAAATGATAAAAAGAGAACGAGTAGACAGACAAACCAACCCGAGCATTTATGTACACTTTTGGGATGCTTATATTACTCATAAATACAATATATACCACGGTAATAAATGCAGCCTTTTTAGCTGCTACATGTTTCCAAATTATCTAATCTAAATTATAGTCATTTTTTGGAATTTATTTCCTAATATCCAGTTTGATATTACTTTTACTTATATTTTGATTAATGCTTGGACCTTTCCGTAAAGCTTTCTGTAAAGCTTTCTGTAAAAGTAGGGTCGTTTATAATACGGCAATGTACAGAAACACCTACAACAAAACTATAAAACTAACTATAAATCTGTAAATATATGATATCATTCACTAAGTTTGTACATAAACTATACATCTTCTCTAATTGGATTTGCGTAACAAACGTAAAAGAAGTTAATGAAATCAGCATAAATCCGTAATTAATTTAATGTGTTACGCTACGCTACACAAGCCTCATATTATGCGACATGCGACAGACGTATCGCAGTGATAAAGTCTCAATGTTACAATAACGACATCCTTAATTATCCGAATTATTTTATACAGTGCAGAGGTCTCTGCATCAGACAAACTTTATATTTAATTTTATGCCAAACCCCATTTTCACACTCACCCGATTACAGAAAAGTTAGTAGGTCAACACAACACACAGCGTAGTAAAAATTAAAATATTTTACGTAGAGTTTCTTCTGATTCGACTCTCAAGTCATATAAGCATCAAAGCAAGTGAATGAAGATAAACCAGTCATTTTCCCTTTTATTTGCTGATGTTGGACACAAGAGAAGAAATCAAATGAAGCACTAGAGAGCCTTTAACAGCTTCATTTTACATGCATATCTGATAATAAGAGTGTTTTCTAAGGTACTTCCAGTCAATAAACCTGTAAGTGCCCTAATGTTCTTTCCCAACGGAGTATTTGAAGATATGGAATAAGGACACGATTACTAGTTTGCTCCGATGCTACTACTATTTATCCATTGCGTTTTGTAAAGTTTTCAATATTTTTCCACGAATTAACTGGAAATTTTCCCTTGAATGTTAGAAAAATGTAGTCGCGTCGTTACTGGTATTACTCGTGTAAAAACGAAAGTCAGAGGAAGGAAGGATGCAACAAGCTATCAACTCAACCATCTCCGGCGTGACATTATAAAAGAGAAACGGTCCGAAAAGAAAACATTTTTCCAATGTATATAGATGGGTGTGTGGAGGGGAGTAGAAAGTTATCATCACACATATGGCATCATGAAAATGTGTAGTAATTCTATTTAAGTATTTTCGCTTACATTTTTTCGCTTCGCTTACTAGCGATGGTGACTACTAACTATTGTTGACGCTGCTGATGTGTGCCTATGTCCGTGTCATCCTGTTTTAGTGTTTACCTCTCACCACCTCCATCAGACATTGTATTGCGCAGCCAAACAAAACATACTCGGCTGTTGCATTATTACGGCCTTCACTTAGGACTACTTAAGAGCCACTGAGGATAACAGCAAAATCATGTAATGTTGTGCAATAACAAGATAGAAACACAAATCAAGTAGCAAAACAACAATAGGTTTTGTCGGTTGGTTAGTCACTTGTTTTTGTTTGAAGTGCAACATAGAATGGGCAATGTGTTTTTGGGAAAAGCATGAATACTTTCACTACGTCGTATGTCAAATATATGCTATCAGATTCAGTTCTCTTCTCACAAGTATACATGTAATGTATATATGTATGTATTTATACCCCGTGTTAAAGTGATAAAGCAGGAATCACTTTACGGAAACAAAAAATACTGAGGACAATGCCAAACAAAAGCAGAAAATCAGTTAGGCTTGGCACGCTTGAAGAGAATGGATTTACAGGAAAGAAAACGCATATGTATGCACTCGTTGTTTTCTTTGGGAACGTTGAAAGTGAAAGTAACTATAAATATAAACAAGATAGGAATGAATGTAATGAATGGAAGTAAAGTCAAATCCTTTCAACAACTTTTCTCTGAGAGCATACAATCTAAGTATGTTCGTTCACCATATCCAAATCCAGGTGAATATACTAAAAGTGGCAACAGAAACGTCAACCAACAAAGGAATAGAATTTAGAAGAGAAATTTTCCCAGAATTAAACCTCCTCTTTTGTTTTCATGAATTGAAAAGATAACTATCAACAATAGCTGTACGAACAATAGGACTCCAGAGTATGTTGTAATGTAGGTCGGTCGGATATTATGTAAATTGCATTGGGTCTTCTCTTCCGTAAAGTGTGCAGCAAGTGCGTATAAAATGATTTTCATGTTATATTCATCTGGGAGCTGTTATATATGAATTCATTTATAACTTATATACATTAGATTCTCTTAGCTGGATTAAAAACACTTAAGTTTGCGACGAGAATTTTTAACTTACTACAATCGAATAGCTTGTATTAGTATACGCACTGTGAGTGCTACTGCTTCCAGTGCTACTTTCGGAGTGAGTTCTGTAAACATTTTTCCTGTTTCCTCGCCTTCTGTATTTGATGCTAAAATATTTTTTCCACATTGTGTCCTCCTCCTCCTCGCCTTCCTGTTGAGCCTCTTTTGTAGTCTCCAAATTCTCAGAGGAAACAAACAAGTTTTGCCTACTTGGTCTAGTGGCACGTTCAAGAATTGTGTTTACTACGAAATTGGAGCAATATCGTTTATTGGGACAACAACTCAGCATTTTCAAAGAACCTTGAATGTTTGACGTGCAGGACGCCATTTCAGTTCTCTTCTCACTGAAATATCTTTTTCATCTGTGAAACGGAGAAAATTTGGTACTTTGACTTGCTCAAAATCCGAGAATGAAATTGAAGTGTCAGATTTTTTATTTTTGCGAAGATTCTCAACTTAACGGAAAATTGGTTTTTTTCTTTAATCAAGTTTGTACGTGATTTTTATTGAAATAGAGTATACACTTTTGATAGCAGGCTAGTCGATCAAATGTTATTTTTCGCCAGTATCCCAACTCGATGTAATGTACCATGTAAATAATATAAACCCAAAGTCAACATCCAACTTAATATTTTATGTAAATGTAATATACAAAAAAATTCACATGGAAGCTTTCACTTTTCACAACACTTGATGTGTATGCAAGTAATACAACAGCTGAATAATAATTTTTCCCCGAAATTCTGCTTAGGGCTTGCACATATAATATCCTTCCCCATCATCGTCATCGTAAAATTCATTCACGTTTTTTATGTGAATAAGATCACAAGAAATTCTCTTGTGCACACCTCATTTTCCCATGAAAAGCACGAATTGCGGCTTTACGGTATAATAATATATTACGTCACAGTGAGAAAAAAGTATCCAAAAGAGACTTTCTATATAATAGTTTGATATAGTGAAAGAGGGGAAAGGGGAGTAATCCAAGATAGAGATGCAATGGCTTTTTCTTACAGAATTAAGCACATCTCTTTCTCTCTTTAAAAACCCTTATTACAACCAATCCTAAAGTCAATTTAAGCTGTCCCAAGGGTTCTCTTATGAGAGGGTATAATGATGATATCCGTATCTGTTTCATACACACATAAACATTCACACAGCCCTTTTCGTATACATTCCTCTTTTTCCACTTTCTATACTTTTGTGATATGGACTCTTTATAAAATCGAAAGGGTTATTTCTCCATAAATGTGCACATGAATGAGTAAAGTAAAAACCACAATGTGTAAAGTCATATAGTATAAATTCACTCCACTACACACTTGAAACTTCATATGAAAATGAACTTCATCATAAAATAACTTAACACGCGTGTGGAAACTATGATGCATTCTCTTCCTGCTCACACTATCGTTATACTATTGTGAAACGAGCATTTCAGAGGAAACCGGAAGCGCTCTTCTACAAATTTAAGTGTATTGTATGACAAAGAGGATGGATGCTGCCGCTGCCACTGATGATGATGCTGCTGGTGAAAAGGTTTGAATTCAATTCAGAGAGATGCTGTGACGACATGATAATGTGATGGTACTTCACGCAAAATTCACAATTTACTGTTTGTGTGTGAATAAATACGACGTGCATACGCACATAAATGGCAACAAACGCGGGAGCAACAACCACTCACTAAAGTCAATGATGATGATAATTTAGGTAGAAGGGGAAAATTTTCACACTATCCTTTGTTGATTAATGGGAGGAATAGGAAAGTTTACTTTAAACTATTACCATAAAGTTTTTTATGGGTTTATTTTCGTACATATATGACGAAAGGACAACCAATACAGCATGCAATTGTACGAGAACATGGTACATAGGCGAAAGAGCCTATTTAGTTGTTATATGCAAGTCGTTTTCCAGAATCCTTCCACTAAAAAAGAGATCACCACAATGTGATAGCACGACGGATTCCAAGAGGTGGGTAGAGATGTGAGAAAATGTTTTCATAAAACTTAAGTCTTCTTTCTGGATATAAGCATGCAGATGTATACCTCTTTTATTATAGTAGCACTCTAAACTACGATCAACATTGCGTAGAACATTGTACATCGCATGGAAAGCACTTAAAGTTCGTATTGTGGGAACTGACTGTGTGTGAATATAAACGTGAAGGAAGTTTACAGTAATTTTTGATAATAATGTGTGCCACATAGCTTTATTATTATAACTATGTATGGAAGAATGTTTGGATTTAGTGGAAGTGTAGTAATCCGGATTTTCATAGTAATCAGAATATTTCTTCATGTGTAGCGAAATACACGCTAGCCTAGTGTATACATGCGTATTTAAATATAATGAAAGGAGTTCTGTATGAAATTGTTTCTAGCGGGTAAAAAGTGTCTGTTTTTCTGCTGAGCTTTTGTGTACTGTAAAATAGCTGTGGTCGTTAGTCAATGGAAACCCCTATATAGCAGATACGAAAAGATAACATTGTCAACTAGTACTGATGATAGAAGTTGTCGTTGTTGGTCCTGTGAGATGAGAAGTACTGTGTGTAATAAAGGGTGCTTAAAAACTGCGATTTACTTTGATGTGAAACGAACAATGTTAATGTACCTATGTTGGAATGGGGGAGGACTGATGATGGTAGTCTGCACTACTTCCAATAATATTTGTCCACATTAAAAGCTACAAAAGCACCCATTATGATGAAAAAATGCTTTGTGGTAGCTTTTCGATGAAAGTGATTAAATGCAGGTCAGATACTTAAATAACACACAAGCATAAAAAGTACATACTTTCGTAGCGCAGCGCTAGTGAAATGAATTCGTGCTATGCTATGTCATTTAATGTGGAAACGTTTTACTGCTGGTATGTATGGTATAAATGTATATTTAACAGTTTTTCTATATTTAGCAATAACGAGTACTCTACGATTTCACTCCATCCTCCATCATTCAATCAAAGTATGTACATAGTCATTCACAGAAAAAGACAAATATTAGTCATCAGCACGTTCTCAAATATACATTTTATAGATGCTAGTTAGCACTTTTATGAATGTATTTAAGCCGACAACTGACATGATAATGTTGACAACCCAAATTGACAATAGTGCGCCACAGCATACTAAACATTACCCAAAAAGCAACCAAGGTACAAAACCGAAATGATTTTATTCCATCCAATTCTATTGCTGAGAGAGAATACACGTTTAAAAGGAACAAAGAAAGGTTATATTATGTGAGCCATAAAAATTTATTATCCAATTTATGTACCTCCTGTACCTTACTAATGAGTTTAACTACTTTCAGACTGCATTGTACTGCTTCCTTGTCTTTTTGCTGATTTCTTCTGGAATAGATCTAACTTGCTATATACTGAAATACGTATGCATTATATACATACCTTTCAACGTTCTAGGCCAAGCCTAACATATCAATCAAAAAAATAACTAATATAATTTGATTATCAGTGTCATCGGGCTCAGAATTTGTAAGTAGAAGAAACTTTCCACTGATAAACTTGAAACAGACAAGAGATGATATTCAAATTACTTCTGACTAGCCAGATTCACTTCATTACTCTCGTCTGCTGCGGTACCCTTCATTGAAAATACATGCAAAATATAGACATTTCCTTAAATTCCATTTCATAAAAAGTAGATAAAGTTTATAGAGTCAAGACGCTTGTAATTTTGTCATAATCCAATACTCTCTCTGTATATAGAATCCATTAAACATATTATCAGATTTAATATTCATGATGATAATTTTATACTACTTTTAGTACAAGCAGTCTAGCTCTATTATACTTTTAGAACAACCACAAATTTTTTATTACCTATCTCATTTTCCCCTCCAATAAAGTATAAAAGTACAAACAGTCAAACTGTTAAAGTGAAGAGAAAATCCCCGGAGCACGGTTTGATGAGATTGCAAGGAAACTATTTATGGGAACATTTCACGTCCAAAAGTGCCAAGCAAAGAGGTTGTGAAGCAGCTAGGCATATGAGCTTGTGTGTGGTACAGTATCATTTTAATAGATTTTTGTGAAGACTAAATCCAGCCAATATGTACACATGTATTAATGAGTGACATACAAGATGTATAATCATTCCATGAAGTTCTCTACTCGACTCTATGCCTCTCTGTCAACAAAAGTTTTTACTGCTTTTATCAGCAACAGGAAATATTAAAAGAACTTGATGACAAGAGAAGATAAAGGTGAACCAGTCAATTTTACTGCGGTAAAGCAGCACGAAAGAGTTTCCTCTCCAATAACTAATTTTTGCTATGCATACATGATACATACCCGTGTACACATAATAAAATTGACATAGGTATTCAGATAACGCTTTCGTTTGTAAATTCTACATTTTACTAATACAAATATTAGTCATACGCATGAAACTGGTTGAAATTTCTACAATCAAATCCAAATACAATTTTGCTTGATCTTTTCAGGAAATTTTGCATTGGATAAGAGTAGCCATCTCTTTAGAAAATACTTCATGCAAGTTCACCAAACTTTTCATCCATGAAATTACATTTTGTCAATATTATGCAAGTGCTGGCTTAGACTTTAGACGTTATCTTTTTACATATCTTATATTCTAAATCCCTACTGCCATTTTTGAATGGGTATAAAGTAATATGGTGTCAGTAGCTCCATGATTGCAGAAAAGCAATTCTGAAAGTTTGGTGAAGCAGCACTTTCGGTTATTTTTGAAACAAATTTTGATAACAAATTATGCAAGTCATCAGTCACTAAATATGAATGGTTCTACATTGTTTATTCAAATCATGGCATATGTGTTTTCAACCAGTAGTACTAAATCCATCAATACTTCGTGTGAGATAAAATAAATGTTCTGATCTGATAAAAGTTAATTCAAAATGTAGATATTATGTAACAAAATATTACGAAAAAGCAGTGTGAATGCTTGACTAGCAGACAAGATTGTTCAATTGTACAGTGTACAGGAAACAACTCCTGCCATCTTTCCTCTTCTAATATCCGCATTCTAAATGAAACGCTTACCATTTACTGTTTTCTCTCATAACTTTATATTCGGATTAGTTTTACTACTTTCAAAATTGACACCTATCTAACCAAAAGCATCGCCACGTTATGATGTTCTCACTATAATCCCGTTGCCTTTATTCATTTCACTGATTATTTATCATCATATCATAGCACCTAATAAAAGTCAACATATTTTTGTTTCGTTTCTATATTCCATCCAAATAAGTATCCTCATATCTCACCTCACCATCATAGTAAACAGCATGTTATTCTTACACATACATATGCACATTTTGGATTATTGCATTATTATACGACCACGATTTTATGTTCAGTCTGAACAGAATATGTTAGCATATGATTCACGCGCTACACAGGGGGTAAAATCTTGTGGTAGTGGTAAAATGCTCATCTTCATAGTAAATTCTCGTAAAGCGATAAAAAAGAACGTGTCTACATACTATATATACAGAAGCCATCACCATCTTCTTCTGCTCAAATGCTTGTAGCAGAGTCAGCATTTGGGGGAGAAAGTTGAAAGTACTGGCTCTCTCCTCTCATGATCTCCTTAAATGCATATTAAAGGTAACAATTCTGTTCATAAGTGGCATTTATTTTCATGAAAGGTTCCATTATTATCACACAACACATATAAAAAAAGTTTTGCATCAGCATGTATAGCGGCATGTACTATTGCTAACCCCCACCACCTACACGATAGATGCGTATTATTATGGAAGATCTAAAGAATTCATGGATGTATTGTGGTTCTTACCGCACAACGGCGGCAACACCACTTACTTTAGAATATTGCCAGTTTTGGAAAATATTCTTACAACCATATACAGTTACACTGGCCTTTCTACATAAATTTTCTACATACAAAAGCGCCTAGTTATGTAACATGGCTGTTTTGGAAAATCTTGAAAGTGAAAATGAACGTGCAAAGTGGTGAAGCATAAAAAGTAGAAGAAAAAGGAAAGAAAAGGAAAACACCTTTTTGAAATGTTCTCACGTAAAATACGTTTATTATGTATGTATGGTTTCTCTTTCAATTTCTTCTTACTCAAGTCAAGTTACTCCAGCCTTTTTTCTCTCTTTTGCATTTTTTTGTGCATTGTGAATTTTTTAGCTTCTATTTTCTTTCATTCCTTTCTACTGTTACAAGAATGGAATGTGTTATGATGATATTGATGATGATCTGAAGAATAGATAGATGATGCTTCTACACAAAACAGCGTGTCTATCACCACCACACGCCGGATGTGTGAATCGGAAAAGTCATCATCAAGAAAGACAGCAGACATTCAATACTTCTTTTTGTACTTTACTTTGTTGTTTGCAGTGCGTACTTACTTAAGTACGGTATACATACATATATCCAATATAGCATCTTGTATTTTATTCATCGACTAGAATTGCGACCTGAACTCAATTGTAATAACTGGATTTCTCACAAGTTTTTCCTTGAATACACGTGGAAAACAAAAATAGTACTCCTTTTATCTTTACGAGTTCTTTTGTAGAACGCACCGAATTTTTATCCTTGATAAAAAAAATTGAGCATTTGAATGTAAAATGCTCGTAAAACACATTTCATTTTAACAGAAACTGTTTGACGATGATGCTCGTTTGTGACTTTGACAGTCAACAGCAAAGCTAAATACACGCTTTGTACCATTTATCATTTTTTCTCAAAAAATGTTTAGCTGATAACATAGACGAAGACTTTCTGAGATACAAGTTTGTGAAGATGAAAAAAGTAATATCGATTTAAAGGATCATTTATTTGCCTATTTTCTTTCGTTGACAAAACGAAGGAAATTCCAGACAACAACGTTTGGAATGGAGAGATAGGTAGAATAAAAGAGGAAGAAAATGTCAATTTGGATGTTTTAGATTTTATTTTAGTTCTTTATAAGATTTTTTCTGTGTACAACTTTTTTGGTCCTCTTCAAACGTCACTAGCAGTAAGAGTAGAAGTCTGAATGATAGTTATACTTTATAGTTAGGTAGCAAACCGGATGACAGAACAGGAGGAGACTCTAGACATGTTTCCAATTTATCAAACTTCAAGATGATCCTTTCTGATTAAATGGCAGGCACTCTCCTCTCCTGTAAGCGTGTGTAGTATAGGAAGTCCAACAATGAATCCATGAAAAATCAACGTATAAAGCCATCGCACAAAAAACCTGACATCCGCTCTACCACCACACCACCAGTTTTCCACCTTTTCCCATCTGCTAAATCTAAACTTTTCCCAAGTTTGAAAGGTAATTGCAAAAGTTTCTGAGGTAAAAAAACTTTATAGCGATTTAATGTCTTTTCATGTGATAGTTTCCCATGAATATGAAAAGGTGGCAAATTTGCAAAAAATAATCCCTTGATACAAGTGACAATTGTCAACTATTTCACTTCACCACACCACACAGTCCCCCCAAAAAAATCACAGAAAATCCAGGAACATATTTCACCTGCTGGGCTCAACTAAATATTTGAAGTTTTTACTTCTTTGAAAAGCCAACAGCAGTCACGCATACTAAAATCCAAATGCAAACGTCATCATTCTTTTGATTCTTTTAAGAATCAGCAGAAAAATTCTAGTCAGGTTTACATATCAAATCATCCAAGTGATCACATCAATTTCTTTCCCTCGAGGGACTCTTCAAATGTCCTTGTCTGCCTGCGTGCAAAGACGTGACTTCATGCATAAGTTGAACAAACGTAAACTGTGGCCACCGTGTAAACTACTTTTCTCATCAAATTGCGAGTCATGTATTGACTCCTTTCCCTTTGCGCATTTATAAAGAGTAAAATGATTACCTGTACAACTAACCACTACCACATAGCATATTCAATCTTTATATCCTTCCAATTACTGGACACTTGTAATTTATTACCATACTTGATTTTATTTCACTTTTTAAAACATTTATTGCTTTTTTAATAAGGGACTAATGATATGAACTCAATGAAGTCTTATGATAAAAGCATATGAACAAGTATCGAGAAGAACAAATTGATTACCTCTATCTAGTGTATGGTTATTACACTTCTCTGTTTTACTGCTTGTCAATAATATTCACGCATCGCACTTTTTTACCATATAACTTTGGATGCTTTTTAAAATGCTTGAAATAGATGCTGTAAGTGCTACTTGACTTAAGTTAGATACCAAATTAATAAGCTAATTTTAGAGAAAATTCTAGCTGAAAAGGCTACCACAGGTTATTCCCCTTTCTCTTTAGACTTTTTGTCACCGATTATTTACTCTTGTTACCTTTGCATTCCCTTCCACTTGTGGTTCATAAAACATTCCAGTAAGAACGCCTTATTGTTTCGCGGAATTGCTTAATATGCACCTTGTGCAACCATCATTTAAGAAAATTGGAACAGGAGCGATTAACAATGTGTTTTAGCGTACTGACTTCTGTATTCTCTTTGAAGAAGCACAGCGTGTAGAACCCACACTGCCACTCGAAATACCTTTGATGTTATGTGAAAGTAGTTTTTACAAAGCAGCACACGTGCTTCTTGGAATTCTTTTCATCTATAGTCTTGCCTTGTCATCATCTTTGTCGTCGAATAAGAATATAATATAGCAGTCAAGTTTTCTCCTAAATTCATAATCATTTTGATATATTTAATCTGAATACGGCTATAAATATATTCGTACTTGTGCGTGCGTATTAAAAATACCGCAAGTAAATATCACTAAATCTTTAACATTCGACACAGTAAACCTGGATTTTTACTACGTGAAAATACTTTCTCCATGTAATTCACAAAAAGAATGAATTTTTCAAGTTTTGAACATTATTAAAATAGAATGCACATTTAACCAGCCTAGTAGAGGCAAGTCGGGGCATTCCTGATAATAACAAGGTGAGTCAGAAGCATAGAATTGCACAGTATGTTAACCAAGCCAAAAAATAATCACACACTGCACCGCACATCTCTTGTTCCCTTGCTCATTATCAAACTTCAAAAGAGGTTAACGGTAAAGGTCTTATATTTCAAGGATTCCCTAATATTGGTTTTTTTGCTTAAATACCTAATAGGGTTATAACGAAATTTGTAATTTTGTCGCGAACATTAAAAGGATTCCAACGAATGAAATGCGGTCAGGTCATGTATTTTACTTGACTTTTACCTAATGTATTATTTTTCAAGCTTCTTTCCTTGTATTTTAGAAGTACTCATCCGGAATTATAAATACGCACGGCAAACCCACAAAAGAGCACAAGTATCACATATAAATTTTCGTGTACAGCAAACAGTGGCCGTGTTGATAGTCCCATGCCTTCGAAAAGAAACATGAATGGAGAGAATCCTCTCCTCGACTACTGGTCTTTACACACGGATGTTGCTGATGTAATTTAAGTTACCGTTGTGGCTAATAAAAAATTCCTCTCATGTCCGATGGATTCTTGTTTACGATTCCGTAGGTAAAAGCTGGAAAATCTTTAAGTCGCTTTTATAGCTTGCTCTGTGTGGTTAGCTGGTTGGAGGTTGGAGACTTGAACAATACGCGATGTGAAATAGATTTACATTTTAAATCCAGTTAGTTTAGTTACTACCACTGCTCCTCTGTAAAGACGTGCAAATCACCGTTTCAAATTTACTTTCTCATCACGTTACTGGATTAAAGTTGAACTCAACCAAGAAAATGGCCACTAAAATGTAGTTTTTTTTCTAAACAGACGAAACATACTCTGTTATGCATGGATGAAAGGTGGAATACCATATAACTGGTACAGTAGTACAGTGTCAGTTTCGGTGGTCTGTCCAGAAGATTGGTGTATGACACAGACTATTTTACTGAACTGACCATTCCCTTTCTCATACAGTATTCATCAGACAGTATTTGTTTTTGTATTTGTTATTGTTACGTAAACAAAACCTCCATCAACACAACACAAGTCTATCATTCAACTTAATCGTTTACAGAAAATTGTAAAAAACACACAAGTACAAAATGGGAAAGTTTTTATTGTATTCAATCAGTTATGTAATATGTCATGTCAAGTATGCTCCTAATGTATATATTAGTATAACATGTTTGTTGTCGCAAGCACATACTCCAGACATCTAAATTTGCGAAACAAGAGGTACCCGACCAAAAACATTTTCCCAATTGTGTCGCTCTCCTATTTTCTCTCGATACCAATTTCGGAGGTTGTTATCAGCAGATTTTGAATTCAACCAAAAAACCCACACGTAACAAAATATCTGTGGTATGCCGTTAGTCATTTTTACGCAACTTGCTGGAATTGGATTGGTATAATACAATACAATGAATTCATGGTTTTCGTGTAGTTATCATTTAACCATTTCTCTATAATATTATTTATTTCCGCCTCTATATTATGTCATCGTATTTCGTTACAGTACATTGCATTGTTGGCGGCGGACAGAATGCGAACACTATTTTTTTCTCGAGAGCAGTTCAGATAATCCGCAGTGATGGAGAACGATCGAGAGAAGAAGAGGAGAACAGCTATGAGAATGCATTTGTCTCTTTTTGCGTCTCTTCTAGTAATACTTTGTGATTTGAAGTGTGTACTTCTAGTCATAGTGCATCATGCTGTGATGTGAGTTGTTGTTGAATTTGAGTTCATTTTTTTCTAACTGTATTTTTTCCAGTCGATACGATAAAAAAATCCCATTATATATCCACAAAGGTTCTTATACGTAACGACACGGGTTTAGGCCAACTGGTGTACCATACCCACATTTTATGCAAATCGGAAACTGGAAAAACATGAGAAAATGCAGCCGTGGCTTTGGGTGGGTGTACTACCTAGTGTACAGCTCTTAAGAGTGAGTGTATCTGATCAGATTTTTATCTTTCGTTCTTCAATCCTTGTAGAGCTTTAAGTTTTTTTCTTCCATATACCTCGGATCCAAGTCCTTGTCATTACGGATTCCATTTTTTAACAAAAGCTATTCACTCCGATTGATTCTAAAAAAATGACTGTTTTGATACGGTAGAAAATCGTTTGCCCAACGTTGTTTGTACGGATGTAGAATTTCCCATTCATTCCGTCATTGTTACATCCTCTCTTCTGTGTCTGCTCTGCGGGCGGAGAATGGAATTTCGATTCCGGTCAACTGTTTTCCCATTTATTTTTACTTTTGAATAACCAAGCGGAGCAGCAGCTCCACCCGAGAAAATATTTTTATATGATAGGCTTTCTTTCTGCTAACGTTGTACTATTAGTTCACCTGAATTTCCAATCATAGTCATAAATATACATTTTAGCTCACTACAATACACACAACCATTTCGTCCAAACAACAACGCAACGGCAGCGGTAAAGGGTAATAGAAGAAAAGGGACAGGAAGAGAAGCGATAACAAAATTATTTCTTATTCCGCTTGGAATCAATGTTTCAACAAAGCGGAATGTAATGCTGATTTTATTTTTTCGGTAATATCCATATAATACAGACGTGGAAACAATATTTTGCAATTCTATGCCAAATACAGCAGCAGAAGTAGCGGTGGAGCTTTTTATGAAAAAGTAAAAGTCACGTAGTATTTTCCTGCCTTTTATTTTCGGTAACCCTTGCTCTTGGTGAAATTCAAGGAGGGACTTAGGAATACAAAAGAGGTGTACTATAAGCTCTACAATAAAAACATGAAGAATTTTGTGTTGTTTCGGGATTTGTGGATAGAAAGAAAATTGAGTTACTTGCTACAATTATTATTATGCTTTCACCACTACTTTTTTTGGGAAAATATGTTTATACCTTATATGAAATGGTAGGACGAAACATTGCACTTTTTTGTGAGAAACAATAAATCTCAAATGTCTTTTGGGAAAAGCATAGCATAATTTTATTTTTATATGATTTCCATGTTGCATGCTTTCTACTTTCCTTCAAAGTCATAAGAACCTCTCTTCTCTGTTGGCATTTTTCAATTATTCAAAGTCACTTGACTTGTATTGGTCAAAGTGGGTCTTGGAATAGTACACATACCTATATACTACAGAGTTTGTGTACCAACAACAGTCGGTGGATGAACCATAATCTTGTTTCGTTGTCCTCAGTATAGACGCCCACTTCGTAGTTATAAAATCATTTTGGTATGATTTATGCATTCGCTAGATGGATTCAATTCTAGAGCAACGAAAAAGCATGTACTTTGATGACCGTCACGGTCACAAAGGAGGAGTTGCAATCACAATGTTGTACTGTGTCGTAGTGTTCCAAAAGCATGAACACAGAATGTCAATCCGATTCCTTTATTGCACTCTAGACTTTAACCATAAATAATAAAAGCGAAGACAGTTTTTCACCCGTGAGTCCTCCTATTGTGGAGAGCAATATTGGTAAATAATTTTTGTTAAACTTGCTGCTCCACATTGGATTATATGTGAATTGAAAATTAGTTATTCAAGCGTTCTTGGTTTCTCGTGTGATTCAAGCCGCATCGCCTTTTCGTGAATGGATTTTTTTAAACAGCAAAAGCAAAAAAATGTCGTTAGCAAAATTGCAAAAATAGAGTAACGCTTGGGGCTACTCAAGAATATAATTCTTATTTTCTTTTAATTTTGAACCTTCCACGAGGCGAAATGCAGAGATCATGGTGATGAGTCACGCTTGCTTTCATTGGAATAGATGGTCCTTGGTCCTTTAGTTCAACATGTTTCACTCACATATGCGTCAAGTTCATAAAATGCATGGCAAAATGATATAAGAGATAAAGGATATTCCGCATGATAATCTAGAAAAGTTACCAAACTTTCTGCCGACTTTCCCTCCTTTCAATGGAACACTTGAACACTCTCTGGACAAATGTAAAGGAAATAGAGATTCATATAAACAAGATAATGACATAGTAGTTTTATAAAAAGCTGCTCCTATGCTCCAGATAAAAATGTAGTTTGCACCGGAGGAAGAACTTAACTTCTTGTATACTTGAACTACCGTGTGAATGCAATGTCATCAAAAACAAAGCTTTATTAGAGATTTTGAAAAAACAACAAATTGTTATGCTTCAACAAGAAACTTCAACAATTTAAAGTATCCCCTATTAAATTTAACTTCAAAATCCTCTAGTTTGTGTGCATCTGGACACGTAACTATCTTTTGAGCACGTAACGCCACATTGCCTTCTTGATAAAAAACAAGTAAGAAAGAAAAACATCGACTAAGGATGCTTGTTTTCTTGTTGGTCTAATATCTAGTTCGAAACGATAGTCATGAGTAGGGCAACCCACTGTTTTTGTGACCGAGTAAAGATATTAGCCTGTCATGTTTAAAGAAAAGTATCAATCTTTAATGTACATGCATACCTGATAACCTGATATACTTGCCCAGAAAGTTTTTTGTAGTAAACAAGCGAAGACGTATTATTGTATTCCATTTAAAGATATATTCAATACAAAAGAGCGTAAGAATGCCACAGAAGACAAGTTATTTCTATTTATAGCTCCAGTGATATCATCCTCAACAAATAAATACGTAAGTTGTGCAATTCGTGATGATGAGAGAACCGTGTGCTTAGCTTTAAATCTTTGCAATTTCAACTGTCAAAGAAAACGCATCAAAAGCGGTGCTCGAGTATAATGATTATTACGTGATACACTCAAACCAGCAACCAAAAGTGTAATAATAGAAACAAGTGGTAGAAAAGCTGGATGAATACAATGCACTCAAAACCCGAAACATCTTCCAGTAGTACTTTAAAGAATATTAAGACTGTTTTTTTTATTTCGACTCATTTCTTTTGTGAAGTCATTTATATGTTTACACTACTTTCAAGAAAGCTTATAACTTACCCTTTTTTTCTTTCCCTTCAATTATTATCATTTCCCATAATATACATGGTTCACTTGAAAAAGGAAATGAGTTGTGACGGCACTTAACTGAAGAAAAATAAGGAAAGAAAAGCTTGTGTACACTTGCTGGCTTGGAAAGAAAAGAAAAAAACAACTCTAATTTGTATTTTCTTTCCCACCACCACGACCGCCATTGCCGCCAACAACAACCACTATTTTTCTTATTTTCCTTCAGTTTTAACTTTCTTTTTTTCTCTTTCATGTATAGGTGTACTCAACTCATACTTATGTCTTGTGTGTATGTATAAGGTATGCACGTAAACCACTCCACAACTTCATCTTGTCCTTTTCTTATACAGTTTTTCTAAACTAAAAAGAGTATAAGGTAGCATCCTGACAGAACTTAAAGGAAGAAGGGGAGAAAAGTAGAAGAAAACCAATTTCATCAAAAAGATATCGTTCACTTCTCCTCCTCTCGTCGATCTTCTTGTGATCACACAACCACACACACATATATATGTATGGTATACTTATAGCTTGTGTTTATGTAGTTTTCAATTCGGAAATGACCCAAATTCTCATCTCCGTTTCAAACCAAGCAAGCAAAACGGTGTACGTATTTATTTTTCTTGCCATTTTTTTCTTACCTCATTGAACAGCCGAAATAGGCTTTTGTAATCATGTATGTACTTTCCTTGATGTGAGCAAAAAGTATTTAGATGTGATACATTACTTTTTTACTGCTGAATATATGTACAGAGTACTTAAATATAAACTTATACTCCTTTCCTTGATATAGGGTTCGCTTGATAGCTACAACAAACTACCTCAAATTGGTGTTTCATCAGAAAGAAAGCAAAGCAAAATAAACTCTAAAGAGTTTTGGTTTCAGGAAAGTTTACAAGGAGGTATGCCTACACATATCCCTTTAAATCCAACAAAATACAGCGTACTAAAATTATATACAATTGAAAATGGTAAGATCGTTTTAACTTTTTCCCAGTTTTTTTTAAACAAAAAACACTTCCTTAGCTTTCACTTGCAGTCACTAGAATTCAATCTCCTTAACCGATGAGCTGCTAGGACAGTAATATTATTATATTACCTTCTACTTGGATCAAACTTTAATGGAAAACAAAATTCCAAAAATAACTACTATCATGTTAACAAGCTTGAAGCTTCAAATTCAAACAATCAAAGACACCAAGCAAGAACAATTGGTTTGTTTTCATTTTCCCACACTACTGTTATAAAAGAAAAAAGGCGACCGTAGCCGTTTGTAAAATTTAATCCTGATTCTCACTTATATTGTGGTCAATGTGCTTGCACACTGTTTATACTCTAATACATTAAAGGAAACGGATCTCTTCTTCTCGTTTTTCAAACAAACTACTAATAGCAAACAAAAGTCACACAAACAGCTATAAACATGAATGATAGTGTCGATGATCGTTTCGTTTTTCCATTTCAATGATTAGGTATCTTCTGTAAGAGGCTTTTGAAATTTGATCGTAGATTCCATTGAACATTTGAGGCTGCTCAGATTCAAAAAGAGGAACAAACAAACGTAATCTATCTGAGACACAGGAGAAAGTAAATTGAAAATTTATACAAAGCAGCCAACATTGGTTTTGGAACTTTACAATAAAATGTTAATGTAAATCAATGCTATTGACATTGGTCTTTGTCTCGCTGTTTTAGCTTTATATTATGAACTTTCGTTCCTTCTTTGGTTTTTACACACAGTTCATCTTTCTTTACATGGCATCGTGTATAAAAGTTGTGAATGGGGAATCAAATTAAGAGTTCGCTAAGAATATAATCAAAAGTTAAAATAAATGATGTAAAAATGTTGTTGACGTCTATCAATAATACGTCTACTGATTGATACGTTCTTCAAACCAGACATTTTAGCTGTCGTTTCATGCAAATTCAAAAGAAGATTCTAATTTTCGTACCCAAAAAATCATTGGCCTTCAACGCTTGATAAGTAATTCTTTTTTTACAAATGTGCAGTTACGTCAAGGAAGGGTTACTGCTTCTTGTGACCTCAGAGGATGACAACGGGTTTAATACTAACAAGCATATGACAGAGAGACCGTAAAGAAAAATGGTGGCAAGTAGGGCCAAGCCACGACACAATTGCATTTGGAATTCGGAGGATGATTCTTTTTTTTCTCCTTACTGCCGCGCAACCGAAAGATATGTATCATACATGTGCTACGTGTTTTATAAGACAGGATCTACTGTAGAGAGATTCTGAATCACTGTTGATGTCATTGTCTAGCTAGCTCATGAAATTGTGATGCGAGAAGTGAGGCAGTCCCAGGAAGCACTAAACATCATATAATCATATAAATAATATATATGTTCACCCTTGTGCAATATTGGAATGCAAACGCAATAAACAATATACATGCATACACACGCGAATGCGCTCTATATAATTCCAGGCTATTTTTCACAACACAAAAACCAAAAAAGAGAAAATGAAAAAGGAATAATAAGAACGTAATTCATTCATTCAACTCGTCTTCTACTTTGTGCTTTCTCCATGTCTCCACACTATGTAATGTATATCCTTCTAAATAACCAGTTTCTTCCTCTATGATCTCATCTTATGCAACAACATGGCCTGCTCTACCCATCTTGCATACTACGCTTTTTTTCTACACAACATTTCATCTGCTTACAGCACAATAAAAATCTGAGAAGGCAGTTGGGGTAAACAGGTCTAGCCTAAACTTGTTATAAATGCATAATATGTGTATATTAAACCGTATATGATCTTCTTTTTCTATATTCATATAACAGCTTGAAAAACGAACACTAAAAGAAATGAGATAGACGAAAAAGGAAATAAGCAACCATGAGCAAGCTGTCAGACGACGCCTACAATATAATCTCTCTCTCTTGCTTTCTCTTCTTCACTTTGCTTTGCTTGGTGTGTGTGTTTGTGTGCAAGTTTTTTTTTCTTCTGACTATTAATGTACATACCGGGCCTGCTGCTGCTTCTGCTGTTGAATGAGTGATTCTTTACAAAAGATCCCGGATATTCACTTTAATACTGAACTCCTCTCTTCAACTCAAGCTCAAGCCACACACTTTTTTCTCTATTCCTCTTTTGCTCTCCTTTTGTACTATATATCTTCATATCTTATAAAAATGCACTGAGGACTTGCTTTGCTTTATAGCCTGTGGTGTTGGCTGGTTAGGTTGGATGACAAAGTTAATAGCATTATTCATGAAATCATATACATAATATGAATGAATGAATATGCGGCTTACAAAGCTTGTAAATTGTAATCATGTGTGTGATGATGATGATGATGATGATGATGACGACGACGACGATTCTACCGTCCTCTATCTCTATATTGTACATATACAGCATGTTTCCTTCATATAATCATGTTATTTTATCTTATTTTCTACGGCACCCTAAAAAAGAAGAAAAGCTATATATTAAAAAGAGTGTGTATGTTTAACTCTTTTCTTGAACACTGAATGAATGCAAAATGCATGTATTTATACATGTTTCTAATTTAGGGAGAGGATTTTTAGACGAAGCAAGGAAAAAACTGAGTTTTAGGGAAATTAAATGAGATGAGATGGGTAGCTTAACTTGCTTTCTTGCTGCTATTCTTTCCTTGTAATTCTTTATCATGTTTTTTTCTTCTTTTCTCCCATGTTTTTCTTCTTAACCAAAGTCTACAACAGTCTACCTACTACTTACTATACTACGTAGGCAAAAGCTTATACTTTCATCTTTAGCTGGTTTGGTTACAAGTTTAAAAAAAAGAATTTAGTAGACTAGGTATATGTGTATGAGAAGGCTTATTTCCTTATCATTCTCGTAAAAATAGTAAGAAAAATCTTTTCTAAGATGAATTTGCCTTTAAGGGATGAAGATATAATGATCATTATACTATTGCGCTACTGTTGTTGTAAGTATGCAAAATTGTTACATAGTTCATATATGAAGTGGGCTAAACAGAATCAGGGAGAAAGGTTCCTTCTACTTCATGTAGGTGGGTTGTCCTCAAATGAGGGATGTGTTCTAGTTTGAAGAATTGGAGAATAGAAGAATCCAATCATTAAAGTGATGTAGAAGACTTGAAAGAAGTCAAGCAGCACTCAAAGTTACGTAGATGGAATAGATTGTTTTTTTATTATTCATTGTATACTGGAAGTAAAGGCTTCCAAGGATTTGTGGGTGGGCAATGATAATCGTTTGAAATTATTCTTGTGAAGGTTTCAGACATAAGCCATATGTGAAATTAAGACTTGGGTTAAAGTTGCATAAAAACTGCTATTAAATTGTTATAAAAATCCACATTTTTATTTGGTGGACGATGGACTATCGTCTTGGGAGAATGCGATATTTCAGTGTAAGCTAATAAATTACCCAGGCGCGCTAGCTACTTTACTTTTAAAATTAACAATGGTATCCAGAATAATTACATTTCATAGCAGTGGTTTAACGATTGTAGCCACATAAATGCTTTCATTACGAATAGACAGCGTATATAACATGCATATATACAAATAACAATACAGGTACTTGAGAGAAAAGAAGGAAAAGAGCGAGTGTAATGGACTTTTTCCATTTTTTTAAAACTATTGTGTACCATGTGCGTAGTTCTTAGAATGTCTACATGGACAATGGATGGGTACTTATTCACTTGGTTGAAGATGGCCCTCATAATTACTCACTCTCGATGCTATTGCTAGTTTTCTGCTGTGAGTCTTTTCTGTGCGAACCTTTTACTCAGATAAATTAAGATAGGGAAAGGTGTTATGTTATACCATACCTAGTTCTCTCGTTATAGTTGAAGTATTACATTGATAATACTGCTTTCATTATTGTGTGTATTTCTGTATAAAATGCGAAATAAATCTTGAAACCAAACGATTTTTATAAACCTCCAGGGACCACTTGTAGACTGTGTAATGTCTTTTTAAGATTCCTCACATCCTTGAACCTTTTGAGCTCTTTTTAAGCTGAATCTTTTTTCCTCTTCTGGTCTGCTCCTCTCATCTCATATCTTTTAAGGAACAAAAATGGGAGCATATACACACGTTTGACTCTCTTTTCATCCAAAAAGCGCTAAATCCTGGTTGCGTAGACAGGCAACAAAGCATATATGAAGATATTTTTAGGGAACCAGAACCAGGAAGACTGCTGTACACAGAAAAAAACTTATTTATTTTTTAAGTGAACTTCTACTCGTAGTAAATTACACACTAAATGAGTATGCATTTTCACCTCTTTACTACCGTAAAAGGCATTCATTACAATAATAGTATTTTCTCTTCACATTTCTATTGGAGCTCGCATAGCTTACTGTTATTGTGTTGTTAAACCAGTTAAGTATTTATGTTTTTGTAATTTAAAAAAACAAGAGTGCTCAGTGCTTACTATATTCAGAGAATTCTCTTAGGTCGTGATCCAAAGGATAATAAGAATGAGAACGTTTTGTAAATATACGACTTAAGAAAAAAGAACACTTCTTGTATTTAAGTTGCTCCACAATCTTCACTTCTTCCCATTTTGCTTTTGCTCAACTATCTCTCGTACGTTTTCACTCTTTCATACAATATGCATGAAGCAAGCTAAATTAAAAAGGATGGCATGTTTTAGATATATTCTAGCGATACCATCAGATTCAGTTTCAACTAGAATTGTAGTTTTTGCCATTGTATACCTTACTTTTCCGATCTTCTCACTCCAGTTATGTAGTCAGCTAAGTAGGAAACAAAAAAATCCTACCCTTTTCTTAGAACCAGATAGATAATGCATGCACGTTGTTAAAAGTAAACAGTGTGTGTAAAAGTATGAATGAACATTTGGTTGAAAACGGAAACTCGTCCAGCCTCCAGCATAGCATCCATATAGTATCACACAAGCATTACTATCAAGACTTTTTAAACACGAGCACTTAAGCAATTACTATCTTTTTTCTTCTTATGATGATGCTGAATCTGTGTGAGGAAAGGAAACAGCTGCCAGTGGCAGGCTTATAAAGCAAAAAACTTTCAACACGCTTATACATTAGACGATGTTTTGAGTACATACGGAAAAAATTTCTCTCACATCCCGCTTTTTTCTTACTTTATTTTACATTCTACATTCATACTAGTAGCTACACGTGTTGTGAGAGAAAGTTCTTTGAATACCAACTTTTTAAAAACACAAAGAATGAATGTATGTGTGTGAGTACATACAACACAACACACACAACAAAACGTACAAACAAGTTTCCTCCCTTAATTTTTGGGTGGTGGTGGTATAGTTTAGTGTGCGACCTATTTAACACTCAAATGATCTTAACACATCACTGCTGTTACTGCTGCCTTTTATTCTACAGCGTGAGCAACAACAAAGAAAATATTCAGGAGAAAGTACGCTTCGTGTTGTGTAAAAGAGGAGGGTAGAGCTTTTTTAAGTGGGTTCATTCGTATAGCCACAAGAAAAATAGTATTGCGTGTGTACTAACAATTTCTCTATTATTATATAAGATTTTTATGCTGAATAAAGAGACTAGTAGAAAAATCTAGCAAAAAATATATCTAACTGATCCAACGTACAATTATGAAAGTGCTTTTTTGCATTTTAATGACTATGGTTCCTGGTGCAGCCACACACAAACATGAAAGGGTTTTCTTGTTTGAAAGTATGTACATTAAAAATATATCGGAATTTTTTTGGTAAGAATGTACATAAATACGTATACATTGTAAATGCACAACACAAGCTAAACTGAGGTATTTCAAGGAAAATAACGAGTAAAACAGGAGCAATATGATGGCATCTCTGAAGTTAGCATAAAATTTTCATTACATACTATCGCTTTAAACCATAAAGCTTGTGATGTTACGCAACGTGAAGTAATCCTTTCTGTTAAACATTGATTGATGGGATTTGTTCACGCTTTTTGCAAAATTATTTGCATTAGAAAGCTTTTACTTTGACTACGCTTCTCAATCAAACTAAAAGTTACCCTTGAGGACAATTTTGCTACGAAGTAATAACTGCGTCTCTGAGAAAATGTGAACATTTTGAGGAAATGAGCTAAGAACATGATATTTAGCATTGCATATTCATTTTTGAATGTGTATTTGGCATTATTCGAAGCTCAAGTGGAAAAACTGAACAATAGCTTGACAGAATCAAAACATGGGTTTTTAAACAGACCGGATCAAATCACATTTGGGTTTGCTTTCCGTTCCCAATTTTCATGACAGGAAACCAACAGATGGTAGAAGCAATTTGTAAATTAAAATACTAAAAGTGTTTACCGTAACGCGAAACGTTAAAATATTGCGTTGCAGGGAAAAATGAAATGTTAAATTTTTTGGCCTCGCTTCGAAGAAAAATTTGGAATAATCATTTCCAAGGCCTAGAGTGCAATTGCGAATTAATTAAAAACTGAACAACAGTAAGCTACAATACATTTATGTTAATGCCTAATCTTCTCAAGAAATAATCCACTTTCCTAAAAAGGTTACGGAAGGACTTAAAAATAATTGCGACTGTATTAAAGGAAAACAATGTATGCATATTACATTATGAGGATTATATGTTATGATGATGTAAAGCATCGTATCAAAACGATGTTAGAAAGTGAGAAATTTCTTGTTTGTCTTATATGTCGAATGAAACCATGAAGTTTAAACTATTGTGTAAACGGAAACTATACGTGATTAATTGCAGATTAAAATTTACATGCTATAATAGTCTTATATAACGGATTTCTATCTCTAGTTTGCACAATGCCCATTTGACAGTTAAGTATTTTGCCTGAGAGAAAAATGTAATTATCACAGCAAACATTCGAGAGCATATACAGTATTCACTTCTGAGGAGAGCAAAAAACTAAAGAGATGTTCATCACTCAAAGCAAACCTAAAAGTCATCATAAAGTTCTCCATCTAAAAACCATACTGATATTATGTATTCATTGTTATTCTACGTGATAGAATTCCTTAACTAAAAACTATTATGGGACTTAGTTGTGTACTCAATCAGAGTAACTTCCACCATCATCCTCACAGGAAGTCAAAACTCAACAACCCATGTCGAAAATATTATTGCTATCCATGCACAAAATTATGCAAATTCGAGACTTGTCAGCAAAAGAGAAAGTGAATAAGCAGAGAGCACAGGAAAAGTATAGAAAGAGGTAAAAAAATGAATGACGGGCTACATTCTAGCTTGTTGTTAAACATTAATTAGATGACACCGTAACATGTGTAGTCTAGGCTAAAAGCTCAAAGCACAGAGGAGCAGGAGGAGGAAGCCCAATGAGATGAGTATTATGTACAGAGCAATATGTATGTTAAGTATTACATCAATTCATGAATACAGTTCTGCCTGTGGACATTCACTTTCTCCAGTACCCTTTTAACTGGCTTGATGATGCATAGGGAATTTATATGAATATTATAATAATAAAAACTTGAAGTATCAGAACGAGTGTGGTGTAGGTGTAGTAAAGAGGAAATCTTATATGTGCATGTGAAGACGAAAATTGGTATATGACATGGTGGTTGTAAGGTTCTAGATTTCCCAGTGGAATATGAATGAATACCTTATGCAATATCACATCACAAGCATGGGTACAAGTACTGCTGCCACTGTAACATTTGCATTTGCTACTGTGCACATTTAAAAAATAAGATGAAAATTTCCAGACGTTAACAGAACAGAAGTCGTCCTTGTCTGATTTTACTGGAGTGTGGAATGTGATTTGTACAATATGAAGGTAGTTAAGTATATCCTTTAAAAAGTGTTCAAGAGACTCACAAGTAATATCGCAAAACTTCAAAGGGAGAATATTCTATTGAATTCTTTGAGATTTCTCACGATTTCATTTCACGTTGGATAAATCCATTGAGACGGAGAGAGATGGAAGGAAAAAGAAGTTTTTTTCCTGCTAAAAACAAGATGCTGAAAGTTCTCTCTTTTCATTTCACTTCCTGCAAAAGAGTTTTTTTACTCGGTTGGATTGGAGTGATACTTGTTTGAGTTTTGGAGTAATATGAGAGTATTTTATGTACAAACAAATTATTAATTAGGTAGGATGTCTTTTGATCTTGTCTAAAGGACTCCTTTGGCGACTTTAGAGACTAGGATAGATATGCAATGTAATACCGCAACGTTTTCTCGGTAATAATTTGTCATTAAAAAGTTCACGGGAAATTGCATCATTGGTTCGGATATGAAGCATGTTTTTCAACTGAAAGTTCTAACTAACTCGTAAGACTAGTTAGGAGAAATTAAAATATTAGCACTTGCTTAGTTCCCGTTAAGATGTCGAAGCACAAAAGATTTTGGGCATAGGGGTTTTCAGGCAAAACAACTATATCCACCAAGAAAACGGTGCGGTATTAATACGCTCACAAATGTTTGGATATCTTTTTTTATTTCTAACTTCAAATAATCTGCCAGTAGCATCAGCTTTTGTGTATTATTGTGAAAGTATTCACAGCTCAATATAAAATCCCAAATAAGGACAGTGAACCTAGAACTGCATGCAACTTTAATTCCAAATCGCAATTCAATACAGAAGCTCATCTTTGCCTCTCCTCCAACAGTGGTGCGCTTTTAAATATTTAAATATATGTACCTATGAATACATATACATACATATATATATATATAGAGTATCTAGTTTGACTAGTGAAAACTAAGCCAAGTAAGTAAATCATGGATTAGAAACACTTCTATCTCGAGGAAGTCTCCACGTACTATACTTATATTGGGTTATTTTTATGTTTGCACGAGCAAAACTGTGTCCAGAGTCCGGAGACAAACGCTGGTTGGTTGACCTGGAATTTCCATCATGTGTTCAACAGAAAAGCAGTCTCAAATACCTATATACATATGTGATCGTACTAATAAAGAATGCACATATATGGGTAAGTAAAGTAAGACCACGCATCTTTTTACAAGCCACACATTCTTGCCGTTTATATAGGTCAGGCATGTGAATTATGTGATCTGATGAAAATATGCAGTTCTTTAAATATCTCAAAACTGTTTAGACGATATAATACAACTTGCTCGTCAATGCGCAGAGTGAATAATGGATGGGGAAAATTCAGAATAGTGTACCTAAACCATAAAACGATAAGTTTACGCTTAAACTCTACAATAGAGCTCATCACACTCTTTCCCACTCTTCACTTTCTCCAGTATTCATTGAATACAAATAAAATATGAATAAATAGGTATTATGGCAGAAAATATGGGACGTAGATTCAACAAAACTTAAATTCAATTCAAAATTAGAACTATTATTTCTATCATCCTGAATCACAACAAGCCAACAAGCCAGCATAATATAAATAAATGGAAAATACTTCAACCAAGCCTTTTCAACATTATTCCCTTGGCGTAGGCGGCCAATATATTTATTATATTTACTCAGTCGCACTCATCGTCCACATTTTTATTACATAAGTTGGTCTGGTTTTTAGCCACCACATTAGATTCACTTTCGCATCCAAGTTGTCAAGAAAGGGTTACTCTTCACAGTAATAATAATCACAATCACTGGCTTGAAGGCAACCACTGCTTTTGGGATGATGTTTCTCTGATGAACAAAAGAGCTTTTGTTCTTTATGTTCTGCTATGTGTGTGTTGTGTGTATAAGTCACTCAATGTCACTTACTCTCCCTGTTTCTACTAGAAAGTAAATAAGTCTCACGGGTATAAATATATGAAAACTTATAGGAAACCATTATAGCATATTGTGAAAGAAGAGAGAGAGAGTGGCAATGATAATAATAATACATGTCACTTTCAAGAGCTTGTTAAGCGATATATGTATTATAAGCTTTGTGCTCACAAAAGTTTACAATATAATATTTAATAATATTACACATATTGCATGCTCCTCCTGGGCCTAATACGAATAGTAATTATTCCTATGTTCCTGCTGCCACACTGACTACTGTTGTGGCACTCTCCAAACGCATATTTTGACTTTCCAACTCTCTCACTGGCTGTTCATCTCTTCTCTGCTACTAGTCGAGTAACACGCAGTGCAGAGTTAGTTGGTATCATTTTGCTAACAAGGCAGAACTGTGACAAATTTGGCGGAGAAAATGAGAAGCCCTAAAGACAGTTATTGTAGTTATCTTTTTGCAACAGTGTTTTGTATTGTCATCATATCAAATACGTAACGTAACACTCTACGCACCCGTAACTTTGGCATATTTACAAAAATGGACTTTGTGTGTAGTATTATTATATTTTGTGCTGTAAGAATATTTACATTAAACATTGCTATTTGCTTTGCCAGTTCTTTTAACATACAAGTAACTTCCGGATAGTGATGGTGGATCGCAACGATGATGTTACTCCCAATGCTGTATATGTCTGTCGCTCGATGCCCTAACCAAGGAGAAAGCGCTTTACGATATTATGCACAGTATTATATTCTACTACTTAATGAGGATTTCCACGAGAAAGCTGTAAATAGTGTGACCACTATTTTTAAAACTCAAAGTAAGTGACATAATCGTGATCAGCGGTCAAAATATAGTCCATAT
>JAQFXM010001798.1:0-29046 GCA_034693345.1 Entomobrya multifasciata
GGGTCAAACTTTAAATTCAAAAATTGTGTGATCTAGACGTCCAATTGATTGTATTATGCTTCGCGAGTATTTATACTGCGTATAAGCAAAAGCATAATGATGACGTCAGAGGCTTCGTCAGGCCAGGCCAGGTGAGCCACGCACCAGACAAAACTAGATACGCACTAAGCGTAAATAATGTTTAATGCCGGACTTTTGTTGTTGTAAAATAATGCATCATGTATGTATAATTCCAGTGAAAGTATGAATTTGTTGTTCAAAATAATAAATGATTCAATGATTGTATGCATGAGCAAAAATGCAGTAAATGAATAGACCATGAGCAAAAACAGATTTTCTTGTTACTTATCTCTGTACATTTTTGGTTTTATTTTAATTGTATTATTTTAATCGATTTTATATAGATATATATTTATGTTTAGTTTACATTTGCATGTATTTTTTTCAGGTAAAATATGCGCGTTGATCTGGGTTCAGTAATACTACAAGGAAAACATTTAATAATGCAATATTATGTACTTGTATAAAATTAAATTTCAGATTAAACCTAGCTTCTTAAAACTAGATGACACATTAGACTAAATTGCACACTAAATGTATATATACTACATACACAATATGTTCAATATATATAACTGACTCATTCATTAGTTACAGTATTTTGCTTTTTGACTATAACACCTTTAATCATCAATTCATCTTAACTTTTTTCGGTTTCATTATCACATTCAAATGAAGCAAAAGTGACTGTAAACTTGAGTAGAAAAAATAATTCATAATTCGAAAACAGACATACCCTACTTATTCTATTTGTATTTACATGAATGATCCATAATTAGTTAAATAGTTACACAAAAAACACTTTATTTACAACTTTTCTTAGCAAAGTATGACACACACAGTAAACAACACACAAATATTCGATGATTGCTAATTTGAGAACGTCGAACTGACTGAGAACATATAATAATAATTACTTTACATTTCATTTCTTCCGTCCATTAACCCGCATTGCAAAAATACGTATACCAAGTTACGTTTATTTGCCCCAGACGTATATAGCATTTTTTTATCGCATGAGAATGTATTTTTGGATTTTACATCTCTTTTCACATTTTTCTTGCCCTACAACTAAAACCGAACCCTAATCATCTTTGTTGTTAATCCCATACATACATGTGTAACAAATAAACAATATACAGTAGTCTAATATATACATAATCAATGTCAACTCTTAAAAACTAAAATGCTATACAACTCTTAAGTGTATTAAATAGTCAGTCAACCTTCCTTGCTAATGGCTGATGATAATCGTGAATCAAAAAATTATGCATTCTTTGAACTTTCTCCGTACCCTAAATATATTTGTATACAACACTTCTTTTGTTCGGATAAATTCAAAGAAACGCGAAAAAATACATTATACATTTTTCTTCAAACCATTCCCCGTCATATATATTGTCTGCGTGCATATCATCAAATGCCATTATCATCTCAAATCCAACATCTCTAAACAACTTTCCTCACAATATCCATCCTTAATCCTAATACATTGCCATATCATCTCATCATCAGCACATCATCACAGACTCAACTGAAAATTGCACTCTGCGTTTCCCGCATACAAAACAACTGTTTCTTTATTTTACTCTTTTCTCTGCACATTATTTAGAATCAGTCAGGAGGTGCATTTCAATCTACATTAGAAAACAGTGTACAAAAAAGAAGTCTGAAAGACTCGTTCGTAAGACACAAGTAAAACAAATTAGGATTCGCAAAAAAACATTAAATGCGACAAAACTTAAAGTTCTAAAAGCCCATATCGCATTATCTTCAATTAAGCATACTTAATTACAAAATCTACATTCCCAAGTGATCGTTTCATTTTTTTATTCTATCCAGTTTTAGTGCTAAAGATTACGAAACCTAATGTACCTGATGCGTTTGAAATTATAATTATAACGATTTGGGAAGCGTCCAAGCCAAATACACAGAAAATGATACAAGCTATACGGCTGTACCACATACCTGATGTGCTAATCTAATTTTTACGTAACTGCTATATACTATATATACACGATTAACTTGCTACACAACACTACACACGCTATTTATTTAGATGCATATAATGAATATCAATTTATCTTTAGTAACCTGTTGAATGTCATTCGAGGTAAAGTAAGTTCACAAAAAATAACTTGAAGCACATCGTTGAAAGGGTATTTAAAAAGTATGAACTCATAATCAAAATGAAATAAGATCAATGAAAAAAATCATATTTTCTTCTAACATTGCTGATGTCTGATGTAAAAACTGTAAACTGTATCGCCATATAATTTTGTATTAAATTTTAACTCTGCTCATTCATTCCTGTTTCATTCATGGCAGTTAGTTATATATATTACATTAGATAACATGTAAAAATAATAATAAATGAACCATCACCAGCACATTCTATACTACTGTGTTATGCTGATTTAATATTGAGATTTTTTTTACCATGAGTTTACACATCAACTGAGAACTTTGTACTTTTGGCCAACAAAGTCGGGTCGGGATACTAGCTAAAGCTACTTTACTGAAATACATAATATGTATATATTACACATTGGAAGTGAAACTCTCCCTTTATGAAAGAAATTAACTCAAATCCGATTTGAAACTTTTTTTAAAAGGCCGACATAAATAGGTAATAAAATTAATGTGGGGTGTTTGTGGGATGTTAACTGGAGACCATTAAAAACCTCGACTAAATCCTAAGTAAACCTCATGCAGTTGTATTAATATTTTTTGTAATATTTTGGAACTATAAAACATCACGTAGTAAAAATATATAGGGATATATGTATATGTACATGCTTCTTTGAAACATTTAGAAAAAACTAGTCGTTAAAAATGTAAATATTTGAATAAAAACGTTCGCTAAAAATTTGTTTAAGTTATTATGCACAGCCGCATTTTTCAACTACCATTCCTGGAAGAACTGAGTAAACGATGTTGCCATCCCCGTCAAAGTAAAGCATAGAAATTGAAGACATTTTTCTAGCAGCACAACATGGGCCTCCCACGCCAGACGGTACTGCTTGTTGAACAATATGATTATGCGGGTATTTCTGAAGAAACGCAAAAGGGCATTCGCCTGAGCAGTAATTGGCATCGTATTTCTTAGGAGCGATGATCCAGTCCCATCCAAACTCTTCGAAATCTACGGTTAGTGGGTATTTGCAACATCTTGTTTCTTTGGAATTTTCGTCACAAGTCATTCCAATGTTTCTGGTTTGGCGACTGCGTCCATTCTCGCTAACGTGGACTTCAATAAACGAGTACTGCTGTGAAACAAGGAAAAAAACAATGATTTTACAAACAAATGTTACGGTTTATGCATCCTTCTCTTCTTGTTTTTGTATATGCAGACATATTTATTTAGATAGGTATCATGAAGGCATTTAATCAATCAGAAAAATAGCTGAGCTCAGTGTGGTAAACTGAACCAGACGCATGCTCAGCATAAATGATATCGAATGAGTAGAACAGATGTGTAAAATGTGCAGCATGTGGAATGAACTTACAGTGTTGACATCTGACTCAGAAGAGCTAACGACGGTGACCTCTCGAAAAGGATTGCCATTGGAGTCAACAGCATCGATAGCCAATGTAATCTTTCTTGAGGTCGGTGGGATGGAGCCAATGAGCCACTTGGTGAGGGCTTCTTTGATGTCAATTTGAACCCACTTGTTTTTGGAGTGGCGCACAGGGGCCATGCTTGTAGGCTGGTGATGCATAGGTTTGAAAGTTCTGTAAAAAATAATAAAATACGATACTTAATAATTATTATTTTTCATGACTTTTCAATTAAAAATCTGTTGATCTTCTTGTGTCCTAAACATGAAAATATTTTGAAAAGCATAGTTCAAGTTGATAAAAACAAGTGGAAATTAATACGGAAGAAAGGAAACCTACCCATAGTCCACTTCAATAGGAGACTCTCCTTCTTTGCCTTGAACTCTCTGTCTTATTCTGATACTAAAGTTGGGAGTCTTTTTGTCCCCTGTTCCGTGATGATTTTGGTTGTATTTTACGTGTACATACATGGTTGCACTTTCAATACGCATATTAGCCATTTTCTCGGAGAAAGAGAAGTGATGGAGAGTTTTGGTTGGGCTTCCGTTTTGTTCTGGAATTCAAAGAAGGGTACAAATTAATCAACATGTTTATTAACTAGGTACAATGTCATTCCAAACATTCCATCGTCTACATAAGTGCATTTTTTCCAGTGATAATTAGCCTGACAACTCTCTACGACCATGTGACGCCTATCTGACCATTGCATCTTCTCGTTAATCAATCATACAGTAACTGCTTCATGTGCACGCGTATAGACTGCGACAACTGTCCAGGTTTCATGTCACCCCAGCCATTCGTTAAGCTGTAAGAAAACCTGAATGTGTTGCTCATCTTCGACATGAATAACATGTATGTATTTTTGAGAAAGTTATTGAACTCGCTGCCAACATCAATTCGATATGGTCTGAGAGTGCATTGCAATTGACATTATCATTTTATAAAACATTTTCATGTTAAATTCTCTTCTTTTACTACAATCAAGAGAGCTAGATCATGTACAAGATTTTGTAACTACATCATGATTAACTAATAAGTATTATTGATAACACAGAGGAAATAAGAGAGAAAAGTTTTGGTCTTATGATAAAAATTATAATTTTCCTATTGACTGATTAAATTAGGGTCGGCAGTCGGTGTTTTATACTCTTTTTAGTTGCATTGACATTACCCAATGTCATCGGGTTTTTCTGAGTACAAAGTATGGTTGCTGCCATTTAATTGCTGGCTAGAACTAGAATAAAGTTTGCATAAAAATATTATCTTCATTCACCATTTTTTTCGATTATACACTTGACTGGAAAGATACCCCACGTCAGTTAACCTCGTACACCTTTTGTTGTTGTTATTACAAGCATGCTTTTTTATACGGTTATTCCTCCCATTTCATGTCAAACCTCAGAAAAAATATCTATATTTTTTCCTTTTGGAATTACGAAAATTAAGTGTGAATGTGAACATTAATGTAGCAATAATTATTTATCACATCATAATCGTTTGAATGGAAGTGACAAGCCAAGCCAAGCCAAGTGCATTGTTACTAAAAAAATGGACTCAATGAAAGATTTGAGACTTTGGTATGCAAGCCCTCGCTGGCGGCAGTAAGCCAAGTTCGATTTTTGTTGTGTGATAAAAAAAGAGAAAAAAAATTAATATTCACAAATCTTTTTCGTTAATAAATTATGACTACACTTGTCTCCGTACATTTCATCCTGACAAAGTTTGTAAGAGACAGCAAAAACAAAAGGCAAAGGTCAGCAAAAGGCGATCTGGCTCACTGACTTCACCAGCAGCCGCCGAGATGATAAATAGAGTGTGTATGTGTGTAGCGTGCGTGGCATTAGTGGGAGCCATCATTAAACACTGCCATAAATGTAAATACATACATATTACACAGATTCTCACTACTCATCGTCGACATACATTATTACAACAGTGTATTTAGCGATAAAATAAATTAGTGTTATTCATTCTAACAAGGCAAACGTATACATATGCAGGGCGACTTTCTCTATGGCTTGTTATGCATGTTAGAAATTCCAGCACTCAATAAAAAAGCATATGTTAATATAGTTTCTAGCCCAAGCATGGAGTTAAGAACACTAGAGAAATTAACTAATTGTCAATCATTCAATTTCCTTAACTTCATTTAGATGCTTTAAGGTGCACTCAGCAAAAGACCTCTGAGCTGTGTAACAGGAGAAGTGGGATACAATTGTGTATCATCATTTCATGCTACTCTTCATAAATATCTTTGTTGGGGAAATATTATATCATTTATTAACAAGCTCACATGTAAATATTCTGGCTGACATTAGACAAATTACACGAGTGACAATTTTGCAGTGATCCTCAATGGAAGAAAGTTAATAACTCTACTTTTTTTAGCCCACGAGCAGAGTGAAGCAGTGTCGTCAAACTGGAAGCATCACGGTGGCAAACCAAAACCATTGCATTGCGATGGTTGTGAGTTCTCATACATAATTTTTTAAGCACCGTTGTGAATTTAACACATACTCTTCACACACACTTATCCAGTTTTACAGATAGCCTTATCCAGTTACCAAAATAGCAGAGGTTGCAGACACATCACCTAATATATCATTTCAGTAATATATACTGTCGTTAAATGATCAGCTCTATGGTTCACTACTGCCAATGTTATTTTCAATGTTTTATGTATGTATATGCTGCATGATTAAGCAATGTACCATTATATTAAACTTGTTATAATGATAATAGAATGAATCGTGTGCGAGTGACTGATTACAACCTCCGCGATCACAACTTTATATATGTGCTGTGTTGTGTCCCCATGGACAGACTTGGCATGTCTACTGAAGCACAAAAATGATCAAAATTTACATTACAAATGATCAAGTGAAAATGGCACTCTCTACACATCCTGTGCGACCATTTTTTCCCATATTTCTGTTCATTCAAATTGCTTACTACTTTGATACAATACAGGTATTATAAAAAGAACATTGTAATTCATAAAAATACTGATGTGCTATGCAGTTTTTGTTACATAAGATGAGAAAACTTAATTTTCACTTGACACTACTAAAAATCTCTTGTTTGCAAATAAATACTGTAATCAGTTGTAATATATTATTTGATGATCATCACTACATTAATCCAGTTTTATGTGTTTGAAACTGAACTAGTTTTTAATTAAAGAGTGCCTGTCCCTCCACGCTACTTTATTTGTGGCCTATCCTCAATATCTTTCTTATCTAACGTTGATATTTTTAGCCTACAATTTTTTTTTGCTGGTTATGTAAACTTGGTATGCCTATCTTTTACTACGCAAAATTCGGTGCGTCCGTACAAAAGAAAGATTTTGTTTCGCGCTAATTTTGTAACATTGACACTCTCATTATTTTTTTTATATTTAATCTTATTTTGTGCAGATACAGCAAAAAAAGTTACTCGATAAGCACATTAGTGTACAAACTCTTTTTATCAGGAAGTCTTTGCATGCGGTTTGCAGGAAAATAAATCTTAATAATGCTAAGCTTGCTTCTGTGCTTTTTAAGAGATAATTGAGATGACACACATATTAGTAGAGATTTTATATCCAACTATTTTCAACTTTCTTGAATTGAATTATCTATACAAAGCCGGGTAGTATGATATGATCACGATCAAACGATAGAAAGAAATTTAAAGAAATAAAAACTACAGTGATGGCCTAATAAAATGTTTACAGAATGATAAATACAAATTTATTGACAGCATGTTCAAATGAACCTATGCTGACATAACCACCTTGTACTTGAAAATGCTGAAAACTGAAGTAATAAAACAGTAACTGTGTCTTGTCTTGTGTCTACTCACAACACAAGCACACAAATACTCGTCGTATCACAAGATAGCAGTTGCCACGGGCCAGTTTTCATCACTTGACGTACCCACAGGTTTTTTGATCCAAAAGCTCAAAAGTTATTTATGACAAAAAAACATTTATAATCTCATATTATGATGTGTTACATTATTTGAGGAAATGATGATCTTGACGAATTTTTGTACCATTATTTTCAAGGGGACTATGAACATTTTTCATTAAGCCTGTGTTAGCAGTGTGTGGATTGGAAGAATTCAACTTATTTTTCTTTTCATATTTGGTATGGTAAACATGTTGATGATGATGAGCAAGAAGAAGCTGTGAAAGAGTAAATATTAGCATGTCATAGAGAACACATTTTAGTCTCTATCGAACAATCGACGGAAAATAAATCAGTAATAATATCCCACAAAACTGCTTAAAATATACAAAAATTGATCATCTCAAAAATAACTTGACTCATTGATGTGAAGCACGTTCATGTGTTAGCCTCATGGCTGCAAATGCACACACAATTCTATTTTAAGTTGCTGATCATGTATACTCATCTATTTGTAATAACAATGAAGAATGCCAGTAATTAAAAGAGATTCTTAATTGATTGATTGCCGAATGACAGCTTCTCATTGCTAGACCATCCTCCCAGGTATATTATATGCGGACAAACCTAAGCTCAGTTTCCCCCAATTTCTTCAATCTACTTACAATACGTGTATAATATGAGTACTATTAGTCTAAATTATCTTTTTAGCTGGTCATAAGTTGTAAAAAATGACAATAAGAAACCAGATTCTGGTTTTAAACACCATAACTGTCATCAAATAGCATACGCAATAAAAAAATATTGACTGACGACTGACTGACTAAACTGAGGTTACAAATGTTTTTTGCGCCGTCTTTGTGTTGTCTGTCACGGTTTGGAACTTTTCTCTTTTCCTCCTCTTCACTGTGACTAAAAACCAGACAATCTGGTCTGCTTCCCCCAATTTTGTTTAGTCGCCGACGGTACAGTGAGTATAAATTGGCTTAAATATAATAATCAAGGGCTTTGGCCTAACTTTAAAAACTACACACATATGCCATGCCATTACAGCTCAAAAACGTCGCCGTCCTGTTACTGCTTTGTTGATGCGTCTATTTCTTCCTCCAAGAAAAAGAATCGTAGAATTACGAATTATCCACGGCATCTTTTGTGGCTCTCTTTTGTGTTAAAATGCATATTAATTACATGAAGGCTCGACAGACATATCTATACTAGAATGCATTTACACTAGTTTATTCATCGACTTTACTTTTTTTGCTATATAGCCCTTCTCAGTTTTGCGTAAGATGTAAACGATCCTAATTTGCTAAATCACTATTCAGGGCCGGCCAACAGCCATGCACGGCATGGCCATCGCATTTTTAGTCTGGGACTTGTCTTGTCAAAAATATTATGTACATCTTTATGACTTCATGCTATATTCATAATACAATACATTTCGTCCGTGTGATTAGTCTCGTTCTCTTCTTGTTCTTCTGGATTTAATTTTTTGCTGCTCCTCTTTTCTTCTCTTTGTATGAAAAATCGTCTATGTTTCGCAGACCAGTTCTAATAACAAACTGTGGATGCCGTGCACTGACAAAATCCTATGACCTTTCATATTCCTTTTCGTCTTGCCTAAAACCTAATGCTAGTTCGTGACTCTTATTATGCATATGGGTTCAATCAGCTCAACAAATTTACCACATCACATCTTATATGAATGTATAAAAGTGATATGATGATGCACAATATAATATTTCGGATTGGATTGCGGCTGTAATAAACAATGATGATTTAGCATTAGCTCATATTGCTATAAGCAAATACCAAATTTCAAGATTACAAACGTACAAACATATCCGTATATGAAAAGTTTGCAAAAATTATGATTATTAATACTTTTATACGCAGTACATATGATATGAACTGATCATAATCATTAATTAATGTCTCAGCTGTATTGAAAAATTGTCTAGTCAAG
Source organism: Entomobrya multifasciata (assembly GCA_034693345.1). Classification (NCBI taxonomy): domain Eukaryota; kingdom Metazoa; phylum Arthropoda; class Collembola; order Entomobryomorpha; family Entomobryidae; genus Entomobrya; species Entomobrya multifasciata. The sequence continues at coordinate 9,478 of JAQFXM010001798.1, forward strand.
TTGGCAAATAAGCTAACAATTTTTAGGGTTCATGAGAGCACAGCAAGGCAACTATGAAACATGTGCTGTTTTTTATGCAGGTATAACATTTTGCAAGTTCACATTGAGAGCAACAAAACATAAATAGGGAAAATTGATGAACGCAGACAGACAACTAAGACCCTCATTATATGCACCTTGATTATTACTGACACTGACCGACAACTGGTAGTTAAATCAGATATTGCTCATTTTCTCAGCATTGTGTTTCAATAGGTAATTCCATAATTACATGCATGCCCAAAAAAATCTATGTCCCACTTGTCAGAGTTATATTATCTACCCCCGAAATTTATTGAGTAAGCTTGTAAAACTGGCTTTTTTAACCAAAACATGTAATATCATGGCAGCAGCATTATAATTACTGTGTCTGCTGCACATCTTGTGTGTACTTTCTTTTGCAATTGCAAAACTGCTTCGTATTGTTTTTCTTTAGTGTTCAGTATGCCAATAATATGTTGTGGTATAATAATAAAGTAAGAAAAAATGGCAATAATAAAAAGATTACTCATCCCTACGAGGCTATTCACTCTTTTAACCACTCAAACTGACGCCTATTTTTGCTTAACGTGACACAACGTTGATATTAGTAGAAATCCCAGAGAACAGACAAGGGATATTCCCATGAGTGCATAGGTTAAGTACCTACAGAGTTCATGCCTAAAATAATTTCACTTGGACTTGGACTTACTAGTTGTAGAGGAAAATCGAGAAAAATCTTGTTTTGCATACTAGTATATTCTGCTATTTCAAGGAAACACTGTACTAATTTTGTAATTTTTTTTGTTACTCTGGGAAAATGAACCATGAAATGTTAAATGGAGTGACATTGAAATAAAAACTATATGAACATGGACAACAACAATCAATGCTAAAAACATGTATGTATTTTCTATGCACCCACGCACTTGAGTAAGAAAAGAAAATATGTAACACTAACCTGGCTTTGAGAAAGCAATGATTTTTTCAGTCGTGGCGTGTTCATCGTCGTAGCTTTCATCTCGTACTGGAGAATCCCCCTGAATGTCAACAATTTCTGACAAGTACTGTGGGGGAATGGGAAATCCCTTGACTGTGCTATTTGGAAGCTTGTTTTCATCCAGTCGTAATTTTTTAAGAATGTCTTGTTTTATAAGTTCCAGGCTTATTCGCTTCATGTCCAACCCTAATTTTCTACAGGCCGGCCGGTCACTTCCTCCAGCCGAAGAACATAACTTTCCATCGTTAGCGTCCAGCGTGGAATTGTAGTCTAGTGCTTTGTCCACGGGATAATTTGTACTTCTAGCTGATCTGATTTGAGTTGCACTCTTTCGTCGGGCAGCACTTGGGGATGCATCCCCACAGTGTAATAAAAGTACTATTATTCCTATTGCCCCGATGAAAATAGAAAACTTATTTAGTACAGGTCTTTGCACAGAGTACGCTGAGAAGCTAGCCATTGTTGTGCTTTTTTTAGAACAAAGTGTTTTTTAAGAAAAAATCTCAAGGGAACTTGATCAACGTGAAAATGAGAGAAATTCAACTGTTGAAGTCGTCTTGGTGTGTGTCGGTGGGTTGTGAATGATGTGATGATGATGGTGAGTATCTATGTAACTTGACAGAATGTGCTACATAGGTTGCTTGAAGATCAGTTCTCTGTGTTGTTAAGTAAATTGGCTGATGATCAGCGAAGGCTGTACCTCACAGATGAGAAACTCAGAGACTGTGCTCCTCTGACTGGAATACCACTCTGTTTTATATGCAATGATGATTTTTTCAAGTTGTTATTCTTGTCTTATTCTCTTCTTCTTTTCAAGAGCTGAGATTGATAGAATAAGAAATCAGTGTTTGATATGGAATGAAAACTAAAATCGTTGCACCTTCTCCTTGTCTTTCTCAGTTTTTTTCTCTCTCTCTGAATGTGTCTAGATCACAAACTTTGTTACAGTTACAGGCTATGTTTAAACTTGTGTGTGTGCGCACAATCAAAAATTGGACTGATACTTTATTTATTAATGACTAATCCTGTAGTAGCCGAGTAAAAATTGTACCCACGCAATTTAGTATAATGTGGATATTGTTTGACTAGCTGTAATTAGGTATTACAAAAAAACGAAAGATTTCAGTCAACGTCACCTCTGAAAATATTATTTTTTATACACTTGCAACTAGCAAAACGAAAAAAAATAGAACACAAATAGCTCAATTTTTTCACAACTGAAAAAGAATTAATAAAAAATCTTCTACTAGCGTGATTTTTATTTTTGAGATGATGTGCAATGGAAACAGAAAGAGTTACTCAATGCACTGTGTCTCACAAGGTAATGATGATTGATTGAAAGTCCGGTTTGAGCTTTTATACCAGATTGTAACGAGTTGGAAAGGAAGTTCATAAAATTTGATGAAAAAAATTATAATATGTTTAAAAAACGCGATTTCAAATTGTGACATGTATATAGTTCCTATCCCACCTGCGAAAAACTTGATGCCGCATCAAAACCATAATCAATATCAAGTACACCTCGATATTTTTTTTTATAATAAGACGCAGGACATGACAAAGAGTTTTGCAAACTGGATAAGTACATCTTGGTAGCAAATATTATGCAAATTTATGATGATGACAGTTTCCTTCTGGCATATTTTCATATTTTTAAAATACGATTTTTCGCTGCATGTAAAGTAAAATAGGTATTCATTCATGAATGAGAATGACACTTCATAGTATTCATCGTGGCGTCAGATCAGCTATTGTCGAAATGGATGTTGTCAAAAGTCAAAAATAAGACAAAGGAAATGTAAACGTAACTCTACGTCCGTCCGTGCAGAAAATGAAGTAAAATGCATCAGAAATCGCACACTATTCGGTAGTTATTAGTTCAACAAGAAAACTGTTTGAAAAAAATAATTTCGTCACAAAATTGAAATTCATTTTTTATCAATTCATCAGATATTGATCTCATTTTTATGGATTTGTCTTTTTATGCCTATAAGTTTCCTCAATATACTTTAAACAAAACTTAATTTATGGAATTATTCAGCATTTAAATTCGCAAAAAAGAAGAGAGGTATTTGGAGCCGAATGAATTCGTTAACTACAAACAATATTTTCCTTTTTATACCTTTATCATTTCCTGTGCTCATCATACTCATATGATAGCTTTAGTTACGCTGGATGTAGTTTTAAAAGTACATCCTGGAAGTTGTAGTGTTTTAATTTGCAGCAATTTTAATGACTAAACGATGATAAGATCATTTGTCCATGTACCTACTTCAAAAACTTGACACGAAATGTTTGACATAAATGCGAAATAGGATGCGCGTGGAAACAAGCATGTGCCATGTGACCAGCAAAAAATGTCTGTCAATGAGTGACTATGAAACTTCGTACCATATATTTTTTTCTTTGATATGAGTATTAGATTTTTATACAGCTTTTGAAGTTATGGATTACATTTGACGTGAGGTAGGACATAATAACATGTACTATTTGCCGCTTAGACTCGTAAAGGAAACGATTGCGTCATAACTAACAGGATGGAAAGTAGAAATTTTAATTTTTTTTTGAATGAGTGCGAAAAGTATAAATGTTACAATATAGTAAAGTATGATTAAATTATAAGCTTAAATTGGTCTCAAAAAATGATTTAGAAAACGTGTACCAACATCCCGTCCAACATTTCCAAGAATTTTCCTTGTTAGTATTCACCCTGCAATTGACACATGATCAGTTTGGTTGAGGATTAATGTTTTCTTTTTTCGTGAAAGATTGCACTGTTTTCTGCGTAATCAATGAATACATAACATTTTGATATAAACAAATTGCTTCATGTAATGTTAGAAGTTGCATAATTACTATTTTAAACTTTTTTCCACAAATGTTTTCTAATTCTAATGTTACACACAAATTAACTTAATTCTTTCTTGTCTTTCGACTTATAGGATTTCTTCTGTGACCCGATATGATAATCGAATATCTCGTTGCATTCATGGCATTATCATTCCCAATGGAAATTTTGTTTTTTAAAGATATCATATGAGCCACTTGAATAAATATACAATATTATTAGTAGATTTAGTCTATAATTTTTACTTAAAATATATCAAATTGAATGTCTGAATTGTTGCGAGCATAATAAAGGCTAGACATAATTAAGACACACTAATTGTTTTTGAATGATGTTTTTCTTGGTGTAATAATTTGTAAGTTAATATGGATTAAATCTTCGCCCAAGTACAGTAAAAGTGGTAGGGTTATTGGGTACGTTTGTAAACATGCAACCTTGTTTCTGAGTAATATTTTTTATCGTGGAGACATAAAAGTGGTTCTCCAAGAATATTGTATGGAAATGCCCGACACAATTCTTTTATGGGCAAGTCTACGATGATAGAGTCATTTTTGTGTTTTATAGCATCATAAATACTGAGGGTCATTTCCTTATTTCATTCAAAGTCAAGAATTTAGTTTCAAAACGAAATCTTCGAATTGACCCCTTGTTACGGAATGTATGATGTAAATACCAAAGTGAGCTTAAATACATATATGTATGTATATGTATGTATATGGAATGGTAGCAAAAACTGTAACGTGAATAAATCGGGTTGGCTGATAACTGATTGTCAAATTTTTTGAACGTACCAATGACATGTAACATTTTGATTTTGAACACCACACAAGTGTATTTTTGCTCAAGTTACGCTGTAACTTGATCCTTGAATGAATGAAATAATATAAATTGCAAACAAATAAACAAACAAACCAGATCGTTGAAATAATAACGTTACACATCTAAGGTCTTTTATGTGTAGTATAATTATCATCGATGAAGCTTTTCCACCTGTTTCCTGAATGAAAGGAATACTTGGAATGTTTTATGATTTCATTAATTCTCCGTATAATGTGCACATTTTATTTAATTCGAGTTTTAAAAACGTGTAACTACATTGGCTGATTCTGTATATATTCTGGATACAAAGTCAAAACGTCAAATGTAACTTGTCGACTGTAAATAATGTTTGGAATAACTGCTCAAAACCGATTCGCGTAAAAAAGAGAAAAAGGTCCATTCAAAAAAATGAAAGTGAAACATTGGGACATCTCAAGTAAGGTTATCTTTAAAGGTGCAATTTAAACGTATGTAGGGCACCCACTGCAGGTTTACATTTTCTTGAATAAGCCTCACCCGAACCAAATGTATGATACCTGACTATTGAAAATTATAACATGCATAAAAAATCCTAATATTTCAAAACATAGTTTGGTACAAAAATAAAATTTCGAAATCAACTTTGGCTGGCGCATGGCACAAAATTGACGTAAGTTATTCAGGTCAAGGGTCACATGCAAACAAACAGTGCAGTGTGTAATGTTATGTTTGATTTTCTGTCAGCATACAAATTGTAACGATTCAATATGCTTATCATCACTGTATCAGTCTTTTCATTTCTATGTTTTAACGGCTAAGTAACCTTTAAATTCATAGTCACTCCAGGATTCAGTCCAGTATTTTTATGATGCAAAATGAAAATCATATTTTTGCACCCATTAAGACGGCTTCACTCAAAAGCTTTTCAATCAAATCAATGTTTACTCCTTACACCTAATTAGTTTCATCACCCACCCAGACTCACTATATTGTATATCAGCTTTCTCGAATAATCGCAGTTTTTCAGAAATGCAAGATCATCCAACAGAATTTTGGAAGTACGTTATCGTTTTCATAAGTTCGAAGATACCATCATTGATTCAATTAAAAGAGATGGCGGTTCCTAAAAAGTCAGTGCAAAAGTTATGCAACTTAAATTTATGATAATAATATCAAACATTTGTATTTTCAAAACATCAACTTGGAATGTAGGCGTAATCGACAAGAAGGGTCAACAAGTGGAACAAGGAAACGTTAAAATACTATTTGAGTTTTTGAGAAACGTACGTTTTATGACGTTACGTTTACTTGCGCAGTTAAATGAATGGAGCTATCATTCATAAATAAATTGTAATTTTAGAACAATTCATTCGTTGCCTTCGTACATACATTAAAAAAGACAAAGTAGAGCCGCCGAAGAAAAAAGGGTGTATACTTTACATAATTGACATTTCAAACTCATTTTCGCTCATAGTTTCCCTTGAGGCATTGTAAAAATATATCAAATATATCTATATCGCGCACCGCGCACCAAGTTGCATTTCTGACTCTGACCTCAAGCTAATTTGGGGAAATATGCGCGTAACTCAGATTTCAATGATGGTGATGATGGTGATGATGGTGATGATAGTGATGAATGATGAATGACTTGCATACATTTTGTTTAGCCAACTTTCGATTTATAACAATACGTCATCATAATAACTTGGATCCAGGTTGTGTAATAATAAGACGATATTTGTAAACTGTTATGAATGAAAATGAAGTACAGTCTTAATACATTTAGGATATAAAAAAATCACGCGCATCGAACCTTTATCAGAATAGAATTACTTGCATAAAATTTTAATGCGACAGGTCAGGTCCATGAAAAAAGAAAGGTAAAAATAGTACCAAACAGTAATTCGTAATGTCGTCATCAGCTTTGTGCGTCAATATTATTTAACAGTGATATCTGAAGTGAAAGAAGACACTCCAAGTCTGTAGTTGTATTTTGTTTCTATTTCTTGCAAAATGCATGCTATGCATTTAGGTAAGTGGTATGTTATAAAACAAACGTAGAACTGTCAGGAATACTAAAATGAAATCGTTGAATGAAATAGATTGTAGATAGTCTGAAAATACTTACGCAGTTTTTTAGACACGTGCGCCCCCACCTGTTCTGATATTTAGCTACATATATATGTAACGAACTTACATAATACATACATTCATGCAATATAGATAGATAGGTTATCTGAACTATGTAAAATGTACCGTTATTAAGTTATTATTCTGGAACGATTTAAAAATCAAGATTTATGAATGACTTATTCTGACTCTAACCAAATTATCAATTTAGTTTAATCTTATTCTCGTACAGTTACATTTAAAATCCATTACTAGCCAATTTTAGTCATGCACGAAACATAAATAACCTTAGTATTTGGCGTATTCTTAAACAGTTCATTTCATAATGCACTTAAAGTTATGAAAGCAGGGACATCCCTTCAGAGGTAGCAAAACCGCATTCGGTATGGTTAACATCTAGACTAATTTTATCCATGTTATTTTAATGTATTTGCTAGCTGTAGGATATGTGGCAGTATCGCACTGGAAGGATGATGATATCAGGGATCTATACCAGCGATTCTTTTCTATGATTTATTCCTGGATGGTTTGATAATAACAAAAAAGGAATGAATGAAAAAGTATATGAATCAAGTTACATTAATTGGCTCATGACGTAAACTGTACCTTTGCGCTTTGCTTTCGTTAGGTCAATTTTCCGATAATGTCTGACAAATCAGTTTACTGGCAGCATTTCAACAAAAGTTATCTAAATTTATTCAGTTATCTTGAAGGTTATAAAAAATATTACGTAAGTTTTGCTTGCTGGTGGCATGTCACAATGGATTGGCATAAAGTATTCTTTCCGCTTGCGTTTTATTTATAGATATCCTCATTTTTCGCATACTGAATAAGAATAGCTCATCTCATCGAATCGTACAATAACAGGAAAAACCTTGAAACTGATTTTTAAATGATCTTCAAATCCTCATGTCAGAGAACTTGCACAATCACCTTTTATGGAGATAATTTTAGGTCATTCATTTTCATGACTCATGTCACATGTCATGTCACATGTCTCACGACTCAGTCACGCGTGTGAAGCAATGCAAATAAATACAGGTAAAAAAAGCTGACATATTGGTAATTTAAAAAAAATGTCGCCAGTATTCATTGGACTTAGAACAAGGATGCATAAATATTTTGGAATGCATGAAGTGCTGTGACGTTGACAAAATGCATTTTTCCAGTTTCAACTGACTCGATCAAAATAAAACAGATCCCTGCACGGCAAGCCAGGACACTAATTAAAATTACTGCGTTTCGGTCAGTTTCTGTTTATCGTCTGTTTCCTCCGACATCTGTCAAAAACTGTCATTGATTTTCATTAAACTGCTAACTACTTCCACATGGCAAGGCACCATTGGCGATTGGAATTTACGTCATTTGCAACAACAACTTCACGGCACCACTACTGGCGAGTGGACAGCTAAAAAACTGACGCATATGTATTTTTTATCTGGAGATAATGAACAAAGGATAAAATGCAACGAACTATGAATATTACATGTGCTTGAAAGGTGGACACAAGATTTTATCTAAGCACGAATATAACTTTGCCCCAAAGTAGATTGAAATATCAACACCGGCAATACTACTTCAATGCATGTGTTTGTGCATTGTGCATGTTTTTACTTTTTGTGTTCATTCAAAACATGTGTACTCTGTCAGTGCTTTGAAAATGTTTTCATAAACTACACATAATTTGATTTACCAGTTTAATTGTAATCTAAGCAGTTAAACACTGCAGTTTAGCAAGTGATCAATCATGGCAAAGAGTCAAAGGCACAAGAAACAGCGGAAGCAGGAGAAAGCCAAAACTCAGTTAACTGGAGTGAAAAAGTTGGCCAAATCACAAAATGTTGTGGAACCGACACTACGTGTCAAGAAGATTTTAATACGAGAGCAGTTAAAAACTTCATCACTGTCCCCTCTGGGATCTGCTGATGTGTTGAAGGTGAAGGATGGTGCTTCAGATGTGGCCAGTGAAGCTGACTCAGGACTCAACAGGTGGAAGCAAAGTGTGCTTGTAAGTATGCTTGTAATCTAAGTGATACGATACAATGATTTCAATTCTAACGTCGATTTATGAAATGAAACTGTAGTCAGTGTGTAATGTTAATTTTATGTTATGCTTTAATCACAGGAACTGCTTGCAACTGCAAACCATCATAACACCAACATGAGGAAAGATGCGATAGTAGGCTTGCAGGAAATTGCATCTTCTAAATCGTCAGCAATCATTCGACATTTGGACAGAATTTTGGTGAAAATTGCGGCGTTAACAATGGACCTAGAGAGTTCGATACGCAAGGAAAACATCAAACTGTCTGGAATGGTTTTGTCTATGGTACGTTTTATGAGTAATTGTTCATGGTAATATTTTTCATAACGCTGAAACGGAAGTATGGCTTAAGTGAAAATCGAGTATCTGAAAGCATTCTTTCTTTTATCAGATTACAGAGGTCCAATTAAGGCCATTTTGGAGTATGGTGATTGCCCATTTAAAATGTACAATGACTCACCTTAACTTGTCTGTACGATGCAATGTTCTTCCATTCATTGAGCTTTTGGTCGACCATCATCCCCGCCTTGTTTATGAGTCAAACTTGGTACTTCTACCTTGTCTGCTGGGACTCATATCAACAAGTTCAAAGGACACCCGAAAACAAAAGAGCGTGACGAAACTGAAGACCGGAATAACTGGAAAACATGATGACGTCGCAGTCAGGCTCAAAGTTTTAAGATTAATTAGCAAATGTTTGAATTTGTCGTTCGCTGTGATGCAAAGCAAGGTCAAGGTCAACAACGCCACACGCACACTACCCAAACCTGTGGAATACATGGCGCCCAGATATCCTTTTGGATACTGTTCGGGCCAAATTGAAGAAGAACATGACACTAATAATTTTTCATCGGATTCTTATGCTGACCGATTTTTTTCAACGATAACATCAGATCCTTTCACATCTTCATTTAGCTCAGAACCGAATAAGAAGGATAATGCTTGGCAAGACTTTGTGAATGCATGTTTGCCAGTATTGGTGGAAACTTGGGTCGAAGTGGGACCCTCAGTTGAAAATGAAGATCAATCTTCATTTAAATCCGGAAGGAAGAACATGAAGCAAACTTCCCGTATGCAAATAGGTAGGTTGAAAAGGCAACAACATTGATACTGTTCTCCTTGGGCTGTTTTCAAAAGAATTTGACACATTGCGCAATTCAATGACGTATTTTGAAGTAAAGCGCAGAAGTGAGAGTTGATAAACTTCATTTTCAATGTTTTATAATCTGTCTTTCTTTTTCAATGAATTTTCTTTCTTTTTTTGATTGACAGGAAACGATTTGAACAGAGACGCAAATATTGGCAGGAGAAACGGTCTGCATGTTTTGAACGAAGCAAATATTGAAACGCTGTGTACTGTAACCACATTGTTTCAACAGTTATTACAAAGCGATGGGATGTGTTTAAATTGTAATGGTGACGACTTGGAAGAAGACATGAAATTGGTAAATCGTTGAATATCGGTTAAAGTGAGGTCGAGGTGTGGCTGGCTTTTTCTTTGAGAGATTATCGAGTACAAATTATTTCAGATCTCCCAAGGGCATGTCATGTAGATCAGAATTTGCGATCTAGATATGTAATTAAGATATACAGTTAGAACATTATAATTTTAAAAACAGAAAGTAAAGGATTTTTACTTTTTAGTGCGTAATTGAAGGGATAAATACGTATGAATTTTAGTTAATATTCAAGAAATTTAACCATGAACGTGTTTTATTTTTGTTTGTAGGCCAAGGCCATTAAAAAAGTCCATGGGCTTAATCTAATGAAGTATTACTTCACACTATTGCCTTATGAGCCACAGAAGGAATCCAGGCGGAAAGAAGTGATATCAGTTAATCTGAAATTATTTTTAATTGCTGGAAAGCTGAAAATGTTCGAAAACAGCATGAAGAAAAGACTTCAAATTTTTATTGAAGGTTAGCCCTAAAATATTATTTATAGAAAATCTAGCAAAATATTCTAAATATATGCGAAGTAAATATGTACATGTCATGTCAATCAGTAAATATTTATATTTATTTATATTTTTTTAAATGAATTTGTTATAGGCATACTAGAATCTTATTCTTTGGAGGAAGAACATTGCAAATTAATTCTGGATGTCATAAAATTTATTGATGTGCAGAAAGTACGAAATTTGCCAACCAAATTCCTAGTATCAGTATCGAAACTGGGTCATCATAAACTCATTACGGATTTTTTGAAGCAAAAAATTCATCCTGCCAGCTACGAGCTACAAAAGGACAAAACGGTACAAGATTTGGTGTCTACTTTTCAGTGGGATGAAATCATTTCTGAGCTTGTAAATAGTTGGCCAATTAGTAGCAAGAATGAGGCACACTACCTGTTTGAACTTTTAACTTTTATTGCGTTACGTAAGATGACCGATATTAATTCAGTTTTGCCATCTTGCATTGATAAACTCAAAGGTAGGAACTTGACATCAGAATTTTCACCTTATTTAACTGCATTTTGTAAAATGTAAATCAATTTTTTGTTGGTTCAATAACTGAACGAATGTCAATGTATTTTTTGTTGAATAGAGCTGGTGTCAAAGTCGGACCAAGATGAAGTATGGGACTCAGCTCATCGCACTTTTGTTTATGCAGAGGCTGATGATCTTTTCGAGGCCGAGTTCGCCAGTATTCGCGAATCTTGAAAAACGACTTTATATTTTATACTTTATATAATGTTTTTTTCTTTGTACTTTAAATGAGAGGCAAATAAACATGAGTAATCGGAAAAGCATTAATATTCAGACAATTCAGAGTTTTGACGTTTTTGATTTTTCAAAGATTTCCAACCTATTCATTGCTTCATAAAAAGGAAACCATTCAAAAGTAAAGTAATAGGCATAATTCTTTCAAACTTAAAAAAGAAGATAGTAAATAGGATTAGAATGGGAAAATATAAATTAAAAGGTTTTTTCATCAAATCATTACTATTAATTCACACTAATCATACCATAATCATGACTAATGTCCATTGAGTAGAACTCTGCTCCCACTAATGCCCCGTCGAGTATGTAGAAATGCCGGCAAACTCTTGTTTTCATTTCACTCTGCCGAAGATACACTAAAAATCAGCAGAACTGAGAAAGCAGCAACATAAAAGTGTAAAGCATGTGTTCATTTGTTTGATAGTCAGTCGGAAAGTAAAAATTACAGCTTTTCTAATTTGGAAGTTATCTATCGCGTTAGTTTTGCTTTCGAAATAGGAAAGCCATTTTGAAGTGGAATTCGATTCTTGGCAATTCTTCGTCACTTTGTTACGTGTGCAGTTGAACTTAAAACTTAAGAGTATCGAATAGTTTTTAAGTGAAGATCCGCAGGTACCCGAGCCGTGAGGTGGTCTAATTTTATACAAAAATGTTTAATTCACAAAGAATCGTCAGAAGAATTAGTCCGCTTCTAGTCAAACAATGTGAAAATTATGGCTCTAATACTTGGGCCACGTCGTCAGTTAATTTTCCTTCGAGCAACCGATTTATTTACACTTTGACAGTTAATGGTTCTGGAAGTGCTGTCAAAGCAAGCACACATTTGCTAAATACACTGTGCTTTCAGCCTTCCAGAGAATATGCTGCAAGGAAAGGTACAAGAGCACGTAAAGCGGCGAAGAAAGTTAAAAAGGTTGAAATTAAGCAGCCGTTTATGTTCAAACAACTTCAGAAACTTAAGGAGTAAGCTAAAAAATATTGTTCAAGTATTATGTATTTGATCTATTACCTGATAAATGACTTATAATGATCTTGATCTTATAATGATATGCAACTATGAGCAAGGCAAGATGTTTGATGTTTGTGTTTCTTTGTGCTTGTATTTTAAAGGTTGCCTTATCAAACTATGAGACCTGTCGATGACTCCCACTTACCGCTTCCAATCGATGACGCTTATTTCATCAGGAAGTTCAGGTCAAAATGCCTTGACTTTGAGGAGGCTGTACAGAATTTACGTGAAACTCATCATCCAACTGTGTACAATGTTCCCAATGCCCCGCTCTATTTAAGAGTTAATTTGGATATGAAGTATCCGAACCGAGCTACAAAGTAATACTTTCATTACAGTATTTACAGCGTTTATATATCATTCATTGTTTATAACCAAGTGGATTGTTCGGAAACTAATTTTTCTATTTTTAATCATGCTAGGTGCATGGATGGATGGAGGAGCGTTGTCGAAATGAAACAACCTTTTCTCCTAGATGGAATGACGCAGCCTTCTGTTCTAGCATTTTGTATTGAGGATATGGACTTTATTGACACTGTTACGAAAGAAGGTGGAGCAGATCTCGCCGGTGGGAAAGAAATTATTAAAGCTATTCAGGTGTGTAGGCCATAATTTTTATCCTATATTTGCAAATGTCCTATCAAAAATGTCTGTATTAAAACTTCCATATTTTACTTTAGGCCGGAGAAGTGAATGCTGAGGACTACGAATATTTGGTGGCTCATCCAACTGTGGTACCGGAACTCACCGTGATTCGGGGGTTAATCAAGAAAAAGTTTCCAAATGTGAAGAATCGGACCATAAGCACTGATCTTGTTACCGAGGTCAGAAGACTGAAGGCAGGAATAAAAATTCATGTAGTTACGAATGATCGTGAACCAGATTTTGCGTACATTGAGACACCTATCGGAACGGTGAGAATAAATAATCAAACGAGTCAATTTTTTAGTAAACAATATGTAATAAATAAAAATGAATTAACAAGAAAATGTTTATATTTGTTTCTTGTAGCTTAACATGGATAATCTTTTTGAGAATTTTAAATCAGTCGTAAAAGACACCGTACCGAGAAGGGTTTCAGGAAAAACGCCTCAAGATTTCGTGATTAGTTGTGTTTTAAAAACACCAGGAAATGGATTTGAAGAGTTTAAAGTAGATGTGTCTAGTATATTTGAAGAAATCGAATCGGAAAGGCAGAAAAAAGTTATTCCAAAAGATTCGTAATCTAACATTGTATAAGAATTGATTTCGGTGTATTTACGTATATCATTGTTATTTATATTCCTGTCATCATCATGTCATCCTGATGCATTAGTAAACTAGTAAACAATAGTATTTGACTTTTTTTACGACGTATACCTGATGCTCCTTGGAATCAATTTTTTTACATGGTTGTAAATTAAATTCAGTTTTACCAGAACTTTTCAGTCATTGGCATTTGCAAGGCCAGTAAGCATCGGGCCGCATGAAACACAAAAGTGTTCTTTCAAATTTAAACATAGCCAGCATTCAAATTTAAATATTATAAATAATTGGATGCAGTGCTGAGTCAGTTGAGTGCATGCATGAAAAGTAAAATATTAAATTTTGGTATGAGCTTAAAGCTTCAGCTGCAGCGTTAAGTACGGTTTTGGCATCATTAAACTTGTCCTAAAAAAGGTTGTAAAATTGTCATGGACACTACTTTATTGTTCATCTTTCAATGAACTGTTACGTTACGACTACTGTCCCAATTTCTTTTACTTTGCTTCCACCACTCATTCATCCTATCTCAGCTCAGCCATCCTTCAGAGTCCCATTTTCTGTTTTACTAAAACAATGCTGGTTAATGCGTATTTGATAATAGTCATGTAAAATGGCTTGTTGTATGATGTATTATGCACTTGCAAATCTTATGTTACAGGTGCTTGTTTCATTAACCATCCACAGATTACTCATACTCATCATCCCATCATACCTGGGTTTATAGGAAGTAATTTGCATAAACAAAAAAGGACAAAAAAGCTCTTATCATTAGCTGGACACAAACAAAGGTGGTAGTGGTAATGCATGTATGCATGTATTTATCATTTATTCCGTAGATGGTAGAGATGGATGACCAACCACCTTGCTTGATTCATCATTATGCACGCGATATTAATGGGTTGATGATGATACCCCAATATATTGCTTTTCACTTTCTGTACCTGTACACAAGGTGCATCATCTCTCTTTTTTGCCACCACCATCATCATCACATTAAAATTACATCCCCAATACATTTGCATGGACGGATCCATGCTTATTTAAGTAAAACTGTGAACCTGTTCTCTTTTGCTCTTGTCTTTTTTTTCGTCCTTCTTATGCTGTTCAAACATGAAAATTACGCTTATATGCTACGTAATGTGGCAAAGAACATAAAATGGATGGATAATATAAAGGGTTGAGCAGCTGAAGGATATTTTTTTTACAGTCTAGTTCATACACATGTATTTGTGTCGTCGTTAAAAAAAAGTCTTAAACTGCCACATACAGCAACGTAGTCAGACTAGTTTTGTGGAGATAAAATACACTTCTGAGAGCTTATGTGGCACCAGTTTGCCTCCACACTAAAGTTACAGTTTAGAAAAGATCTACAAGAAAGATATCTTGCCTACAGAAAAAAACAGAGATGCAAACCTGCAAATAGTGATTTCCCGAAATCCCGAATGTTGGAAAAACCAGAACTGCGTACTACACCACCACCACACACAACACAGCCAAAGGAAAACTATAGAATTGTGTAAGGTGCTCTCTCGCTCTTGTATGTGTGTGTAGAGTGAAGCAAAATGTAAAGCCAAGATATTCCTCCAATATCCGTGTACATTTTCCTTTTAGCAGAGTACTAGACCGAGAAATTCTCTTCTGTGTTCCTAACAAAATAAGTATGACGGTATGAAGGAAGTAAAAGAGTGATGGTGTATGGAGTTGAATACATCGTTCAAAAGGTGTTTTTCTCGTGACAGAATACTGGAGTTCATAGTTTCACTCTGGTTCTCATTCTAATAGCAAGTCGGCTGTGTAGTAGTGGGAGATATTTTTTAAGTAGCTGAAAAAAGTAAAAGGGCAACCCTTTACAAGAAAAAAAAACTCTCTCAAGATACTTTATGTGTGGGTTTCCTCTCACAGCATAATTCAGATTTAAGGACATTACAAAAAAAAACCTTATTTACACTAATCCCTTATTGCATTGCATTCAAACGGGAAGAAAATATACACAAAAAAATCCAAAGAGCTACACAACACACACTCTGTTTTGTAGTTCCACATTTCAAAACTCATTCATTCATATCATAAATGATTTACAAGTTGAGAGTTCCATACAAAATTATGAAGAGGTGAGAGAGAGGAGACGGAACTCGACTTGGATTTGCTGGAAATCGACAAGCTACATATGAAAAACATAATATATTTCCTTTAAATATGTAACGGGTTTATTTGCATGTGTGTAGAGATCATTTTCTGCGGTATATATTGGATGAAGATAAAATAAGCACGTGTGATTATCTATTTCTGTTTAGCATCAACTGGAAAAAGGTCTTTTTGCATAATAATTGCTTTGTTGAATTTTTTGCAGGAAGTGAAACTGACAAGCAGTGTGTTTGCTTTAAATGTAGATTTATGTGAGTAGTTTTACAAATTTCAAAAGAGGGTTTTCCAACAATTAAGAAAATATTTGATGGGATCCTGAAAAGGTTTTCAAGTCTTGTCAAAATATAAATGCTAAGTTGATATAGTGTATTTTAGTGCAAAGTGGTTTGTTATAGAAGTTCAGCATTGTAAAAATTTCTTACGATAATAGCCACTCTTTTGTAGTGTGGCTTAAATATTTTGTGGTGGTGTAAAAGGTGTAAGTGTCCAAAATGTACAAATACGTATTTTTGGTATGCCTCATTGTTGAGGCTTGGAGCTCTGTACAAGAAGGCCGTAAGTTTTCATTAGTTAAAAATAATTTTGATGATGATTGTTATGAATTGATGATTGTTTGTTCCATCTTCGTCACGAGAAAGTCGAAAATAAAACCATTATCTACTCAAGTTGTTACTTTCATGCGAGCTACGATATTCATTAATTTGTTTTTATAAACGAAGCATAATATCCAGTAATTATGTTCACTTCACGCTAATTCAACGGATGAATGTTACACTAAACTAAAGTACAGTTTATGCGATCACATTAACTGTGGAAAGCTTACAAAAAACCATTCCAAATGCCAATTTGGAAAGGTTCAATATTCCCTACTCTCAACCACGTTAATGAATGGAAAAAGCGTTAGCAGTTTTAGTAATGAATATGTATTAGCGTAGCGTGAGCGATCGATATTTTTCATCAATAGCCTGGAATCGATTTTTGTGAATATTTCTTTGGACGCGTTGTAAAAAAGTCCTTCATAGAGTTTGCCGATTTGAAAATTTAATACTTACGATTTGCAAGTTGATGAACAGTTATTCACAAACCCGTATTTTAATTAAACTTACTCATTGTTTCTATCTGTAGGTTCGTCGATATGTTCTCGTTTTTTACCGCTTTCATAAATACATTTTTAGAATTTCTCCAGAATCGATTTTGTTTTCCATGCGCCAATGAACATGACATAATAGAAAAAATGCAAAATAAAATAACAGCATTGTTTAAAGTTATTGAACCTGAATATATATGATATCATCATTTTCATGCTAAAGGGTTTTCCAGCTAAACACTTGTACTAGTTAATTATTGTACTGTAGTATTGCAACTATGTAGTCTCTGCAGTATAAACCAAGCAAAAACAAGGCACAACAATCATAACTATCACATACGAAAGTCGAAGATATATGTTTCTGATATTACACAAAATGCTACATTAATTTTCCACACTGGTTGAGTGTGTTACTTTTAAAGAGTTTACTGACTAGAATTTGTCACGTCCGTTACGGTTACCTCATACGTATCCATAATAAATGACATTATAAGTATTCACTTTAGCAGTGTCGATTTCCATGAATGTCATATTCAACTTATCTATATTTTGGTTTGCTTTTGCCTATCAGTTATCAGTTAGTGGGTCTGCGACTTTTACTGACTCATCTTTAAAGAATGTACGTGAGCGCTTGTACAACTTCGCCGAAATATTAACAAATGGAGAAAAATGTAAAAATTTACCTAATGTTTAAAAAGTCAGGTAGAAATGTCATTTTTGAAAGAGCTCATCATTGCCCTAAATATTTGATGAAGATGATGCAAATACATTTGAAAAAAATTCCTGTCAACACAAATTATATAAATCACAGATTATGCAAGCGTATGTAATGTATATCATGGGGATTTCCCTTTTCTTAGCTTGGAGCCACGCGAGCTTGTCAAAAGTTATTAGTGATTAAATCACTGTCGTTAGCAAACTCTGCACAAATGTTAACGAGCCATCATAAGATATACATAGCAATTATTGATAGGCAAATTTCAGGGATGTATATTCCAGAAAATTACAAACAAACAAGATTTAAATAATTTTAAGCCATCAATCCTTAAATTTTACCCAAAAAAATGAATACAGCTTCCCCTTTTTGATTAAAATCTCCAACTCCATGTTAGAATCAAGGTTCAATTTAGCTGTCTAATGTATAAAAATCAAACATGAACTTTTAAAAAACATCATATTTGCAGTGTAAAAAGTGCAACCTTGAATATAAATGCAATAAATAAAAGATTATGGGAACAATTTATGTGCATATTCGTGTTTAAGAACAAATTTCTGGTTTTTAATACGGAGCAATACCGCGCACACCGCACCGCACATTGAAGGGAAAAATGATAAACTGCAAATTCTATTTTTTCTAGAAGGGTGATGAATGATGTTAAACAATCTTCCATTTTGCATTTGCTTTAAAACTATAATATTTGATTTTAACAGTGCCAAGATTGGAACTTTCGGATCCTGAAGTCGGCTATCATGGTCTGATACGAGAAAATGAGCTTGTTGTTGAGGTGAAACCAAAAATCAGGGCTGTAGGTGCAGAAATTTGTGGTTTTCGTATTCTTAACCGACATCATGGGGAATCTCCATTCGAGGTAAGAAATGGCGTCATTAAACTTAACTACTTTTATGTGCGATCGTCATTAGCTATTTACTAGGTATAATTTTCGTGAGCAGATTCGTTCATTTATGCACGTCAGTCTTAAGTAAGTACGTGAGTTAGTCGATTTACACCAATCATGTTTGCTTGATGAACCGTGTTTTATGTTTTAGTTGCACTTACAAAATTTTCCAACAGCAAGTTTCATTTTTAACCATATGAACTCTTTCTCGCCAAACTTTGCTAGCAAGACAAATAGATTTAATTTTTGGACATGGTGTATAATTATTATCATGGAGTGTGTATTGATTAAATGGATGTTTACTAGTTTTTGACAATGTCTACCGATTTGGTTGTAACCAATCTGATTTGTATTTGTATGTAAAGAGTGTTTTACATGACTGCTTGCGCTAATATGATCATGATTTCTGATCACGTCTATGGAAAGTTTGATCTTGTATGGATTACTATGGATGATGGATGAAGTCACAGCTTGCACAGGTGGTTGTGTTGTAGTTGTAATTTATAATGGTGTAGACCTACAACCAGGACAGCGCTGCGCTGGGAAGAAAAATCACGAAAAATATATATTGTATATAGTTGCTTTTAGTGTTGACCTTCTTTAGTTTTCGATTCCAGTGTAGATAATTTTCTCATTTTACAAAGCTTGACACACTTGATATTCTTAGATTTTTATTAATGAGTAACAAATCCACTTCACCCATTTTTATAATCAAACCTATCCTAACTCCTAACTGATGTATGTAACTAAATGGATGGGTCACCGATTTTCCATAAATAATACACGCATTTTATTATGTAGTTACTCTATTTCCTTGGATTCCAAGTTTCCTTGTTATTTGCATGTTTTACCTTCTGAAATTTGGTTTGAATTCTTGAACGCAATGCGTGTCTCTGCCGATTTTACA
>JAQFXM010001799.1:0-29042 GCA_034693345.1 Entomobrya multifasciata
AATTCACCTGGGGTGCTTTGTATTTTCATTTCTTGTTGACGCTGCTGCACAAATGGTGTGAAAATGAAAGTATTTTATGGATATGCACATAAGCGTATGCCAGTTCTTATTATAATGAAAAATTCATTCGTTAACGCCGGGGCTGTAATTAAAATTTGCATTTCGTATAACAAAATGCAGTGGTCTGGAGTATTAAAAGTAAGGTGAATATTATATAAAAGGGAATGTCTAGGTGAGTTAATAAGGTATGACAAGACAAGGTAAGTTGCAGCTCGTGCATATGCTGTAATAATCGTTGTTTGCTTTCGAAGAATGCATGGGTTATAAAATGAAGTAATTAAAAGTGAAAGTTAAAAATAACTAAATTGTAAAAACATGTACTTTGAGTGTTTGGATATGAAATGTTCACAAGATGGGCTTAGATTATATCACAACCAACCAATATATATATATATAGGGTCAATGGCATTGTTTTTTGTGATGATAAAGTAGAAAATGGGTGTAAAATGAATATACATCGTTTGTTAGTAAAAAACCCAGAACGTTAGCGTCATGTTAAGCGTCTTGGTAGAACTGTGAAAATCGTTCAATAGTGCTTATGTTTCACGATTGTCTACCTTCTCACGCCACTAACGTATCTTTTGATCGAGGAATTCGTGGTGTGTAGCTTAGATAAAATATCGCAATCAAAGCTACACAAAATTAGAAAATTTATCCAAATTTAAAATGGCCATCATTGTATAATGTGTGAAGTATTTTGTGCTAATATTTAGTATGGATCATCAATCTAAGCTATAAACTTCATACAACTTCAATTTAAAAATCATTTATAAAGTTATGCTCTGTGGTATATCAATTTGATGTCAAAATTTCAAATACTACACAAATATACCCGAAGGGAAGGTGTTTAAATATTTCTAAAAAATACACCAAACATAAGTTAAGCGTAAACTCCGTAATATATAGAATGGTTCAGTGGGTGAATATTTATAAATAGAATGCAAACCTTCCTATTGAAAAATTTAAAAAAACGTAATGAATGCAACGTAATGGCGCAATGGAATCTTATTTGTCTGGGAAAAGCAAAGAAGAAACAACAAGGAAATTTTCTCGGGACAAGTATGGTGCCAGTTGGTACATAAATTAATTGTTGGACATTGTACTAGTAGTATTTTTACGTTCCAATTATACTTTTCTTTTCCCGTACGAATGGATGCATAAAAGAATGGATAATGCGTATATAAAAACGCGGCATGAGTTGAAATCAAGTTGGAAATGTATGTAGTTGCCAACTTGCCAACTAAAAACATTTTTTCCACCAACCAACACATTACTTTCCATCTTAAAATAACAATGTCGTTTTGCATTCATTAAGTTCAATGGTAGTACATTCTGCACAAACTTGTTTAATGGGTGGTAGAAGAAAATTAATTTTCTTTTTTGCTTGCCTTTTAAGCAAAAAACAATTAGAATGAGTGTAATATACGAGTGCCATAAAAATTGAAAATTTTCTTTCCATTCCAAATCGTTCCAAAGTGTTTTTGCTTCCTTCCTTTCTTAATTTTAGAAACTTGTAGAAATTTGCGTGTGTCTTTTTTATTCTTTGCTAGAAAATTATCACTAACTCATTAATTTATACCCGCAAAAAAATAAAGGAAAAAAGTTAAATTTCTTGAGTAAGCACTCCATTGAAAATATTTGGTAAGTTAGGAGACTATTTTACGTTACGTAATGGTAGTAGTATTTTAATGGGAGGTTATAAATGGATAGGCAAACGTAAATGTAAAAGTTGTTAGAAAAAAGGCAGGTCAAACAACCATTCATTTGTCTGGCAAAAAACAAATTCAATGGGAGTATCTATTACATTCCTTTTCCCTCTATAAAGTTGTTTTACTGAAAGAAAAATCTTGAGGACAATCCCGCAAACATTTTCATATGAACTTTTGTCATCATAGTTTACTCACAATTCTGGTAAAGAAAGCCTTTTAAGTTTTGAATTGCTTACTAAAGGAAACGAACTTTATGGCCACAAAATTTTACGAGAATTCTCTGATTTCCGGTTTTCCAATTCAAATGACATTCATTTAACTTATGTGTAACGGGCAAGCTTCTAGCATCGAGTGCTATTGTACGTGTTTATAATGCCATGCATACAAAAGAACATACAGTATTATAAGTAGCAAAGTTTTTTGGTCTACTAGGTAAAAGATTTGATGTTCTTCCTAAAGAAAAAGGGATGGAGTGAGTAATAAAACGAATAAGTTTATCATCAATTAGACTGAAGTAAATTAATAAAAATCTAAGGATTTATGCGTTATTGTAGCAATTCATGACAAGGGACAGTATGTGTAGTATATGTTTCTAGTATTGAATATTTTTAAATATTCATTCAGCATATCTACTTCCAAATTTTAAATGTACATTATTATGCACTCTGACCTCTGACTCTTCTGCTAAAAAGTACTCCGACAGACCAATCTATCGTTTCAAAGATAATGTCACGCAAGAAATTTTGTGTAACGGCATCTAAATTTCTTTAACCCCAAATTTTAATATTATCCTGTCATTGTATCCTTATTACTTTGAATACAAATTATACCAGTGCTCTATACAATGTAGAAGAATCAATGTTATATTTATGTGTAATCTGTTATACTTTATTCTTGAGTAAAATAAAGAAACATAGAAATTGTGCGATTTAAACATAAAAGAATTCTAGAATGGATGAACGGATGTCGAAGAATTTTATCGAAAGTCTTTTCAAATACCTACACACACTACACTGACTTGACTACTCGCTCACACAAAGTAGGTACAACCAAAAGGGACCATTAGCAGTTCTTGTTCAGCGAACACAAGAAAGTACAAAACGCGATAGACTTTGCAAAAGAAAACCATAAAACGGGTAAAAAAAGAACAAGTAATTAAAGTTCAGATAAATCAACGCACTCAACCAAAAATGATACCACATAGCTATCACACAGTAAAGCCTAATCCCAATAAAAAAAC
The DNA here is from genome assembly GCA_034693345.1 of Entomobrya multifasciata. Classification (NCBI taxonomy): domain Eukaryota; kingdom Metazoa; phylum Arthropoda; class Collembola; order Entomobryomorpha; family Entomobryidae; genus Entomobrya; species Entomobrya multifasciata. Next base: position 3,010 of record JAQFXM010001799.1, read on the forward strand.
TAATACTAGCACAAGGCCATGAACAAATCTTTCAAAGAAAATATAAAAAGGGAACCGTGAACCTAAAAACTCTCTCTTTTTATTATTATTTCATTACTACACTCTCTCTGTACTCTTAACTCTCAGTACAAAAAAAGTACACAAGAAAGATAACTTACATTGCATTACGCTTGCAGTATTAAAACACACTACACTGCGCTATAAACTATAATCGACTCTGTTTGAGAATAAAACTGTTCAAGTTTTTTGGTTTTCTGAGCAAATGACATCGACATCATTGGATTTTTTCTTTTTCCAAAGAACCCCAAGCATTTAATGTACCATATCATCTTCATAGATATCCAATCTTCCTTTTATTCTACCCTACAACAAGAGAACAAGGGTGACGGCTAAACTATTCCCATAAAAAAGTCTAACAAATCCAATCAAAAAGTGGTTGGATGGTTGGTCTCGTCGTTTTCTTCAATTCTTCCAAAATAAAATATAAATGTTCGTTGACGAAACTTTAAAAGTCGAAAAATAAAATGGTTTTGTTTTATAGTATTCATTCACTTATTTTTTGCTTCTCCTATTGGTGGCTTGGCTATGATGGTGGTGGTGGTGATTTGGTGATGTAACTAATTTCCTCTAAAAATTCCTTTCCAGTGAAAAATTTAGATAAAATGCGCAAAGGAGCCAAACTGTTAAGATGAAACTGATATCTATAGCCTTGTACCTTGTTCAAGACTAAAGGAGGAACGCGTAGGATGCTGCTATAAAAATGTTATTGAATTGATTGCGTAAGAATAGCAGGATCTAAAGCTATAGTCTACTGTAAGCAATTACGATTAGTTATGTGGCCATGCTTTCTAAATGATAAAGTGGTAGTTGTACTATTGCAGCGGCAGCCTTGCAGGAATAAAAAAAAGTTCTTTGAAAGAAAAAAAAGAACATAAATGTCTACTGATCATCATTAATCCATCTGAATGCCCCAAGACCCTGAAAAAAGTACACAGTCTTCCTTTTTAGTACACATTATTCTGCGATTTTGCGTCTAAGCCGTGTATATTTGATCAATGAGATAACGTGTACTGTGTACAATGGCTAGTATGATAAAGAAATATAAATGTAGAAACTGCGTATTATGGGCTGGTCGCTGGTCATACAGCGATGGATGCAATAATTATCCAACTGAAGTAATAAAAGATGTAGTGTAGTTTTTCTCGTCTACAGAATAATGGTCAATACTTAGAAATGGCATAACTTTTTACCTAATATCGCAATCGTAAGTGTGATAATGAGCATGAATTCTAGTAACTGGAGAAGAGAGAACGGATGAAAAATGAAGAGGGGACAGATTGGTTAAGGTTAAGTTGAATTGTTGTTATGTTGGAATAGGGTGTTATCGGATATCAGATGCGGAGACAGGAATAGAATACAGCGACAGTGATTAAAAGTCTTGAAGTCCCTAATGAATCCACGGTTTCCTCTAAATAATTACTTGTTTGGGGTTGTTTTTAATCAAATAGCAATGTAATACTGAGAGGAAGCAAACTATGCGACGACGCGATCAATGTACGCGCATCCAGTCATGTAGACTAACAAGTGAAATATTATCAGGATTCAGGATGTACGGATATTATTCGCTGGCTGTTATCGGATAATTTTGTAAATGAGATTTGCACATTACGTAATTTAATAAGAGAGACTAGAAACAAAAGGTGTTTTTAATTTCCAAATGAGTGCATCACAGTAATTGGTGAAAACGTGAACAGAAATAATCGTCTAATTGAGGCGGAAACGTGGTGATATAACGACACACATTGATAAGGATTTCCTGCTTAATTCTCCGTAAGCAGGTAAACAGCTTTTACAAATGGCTATAAAAAACTTCGAAATTTCGTTGAAACGTTCTGGTATTTTTTTTTAGTTTCAAGTACTAATGCTCATTATTGCTCATTTACTCCATTCAATTATTCTTCCTACGCATACACTTGTATTAAAGCAAACAATCAAGCGTTAAAAGCAGACTTCAAAAACATCAAGTCATCATCATTTCGCTAAAAGCCTGGGACCGATTTTTACTAACGGAATATTTGTACTTTTGCATTCCTCTTTTCCCTGTGTTGGCTCAACAATAATTTTAAGCAGTTCAAGGTCTTTCTACCCTCAATACAATAGATTTTAAGCTTTAATGGCATCTATTCTGGTTGCTGACTTGACATTTAAAGCGGACGTCGCCGTTTCCTTTTTTCCATGTACTGATTTCTGCTTCTCATTCCCGCTTTTGTACTTTACTCTTAATTTTCTAAAGTGAAAGCGATGGAGAAAGTGCGATGACGTTGGCATCCGTTTTTTATCGTGATGGTGGCTTATCGCATTTATTTCGTTCGTCTTGTAAACCAATGTAGTGCACATTTTAAAACTGTATGTAAAACCTTCAAACTCATCTATTTTTATTTCAACAATAAAACTATTCGAGTACTGGTTGGTTCTTTGTAGCAAAGTGTGATACGTGACGATGACAAGCGTGAATGATGTCTTCCGCTACTTAAGTCATTTATGTATTTTCCTTCAATTCTCTAAACTTCTTAGCGGCAGCGGCTTTATCTTTTCTCTCCTGTTAGATCTGAGTTCGTTCTAGACCATGATCTGCCTTTCAATAATTCTGACCTGTCCCAAAAAATATGACTAACGGCAAAAGAATTTGTATATTTTCGATTTTCAAATTTCTTTTCCATTTTTTCTAACATTAAACGCCTAAAATTAAGCAAACTATGGATTTGAAAGTAAGTAAACAAAGTATTAAATTACCAGAATTATCAGTGATAAATTAGTCTCAATCTTTAAATGACCACCCCAAATTTTGAGACACCTTTAATTAATCTACTGTTTCACAAAAGTTACTATACACCATGAAAAATATTAAAAAAACATCATGAAAAGGCTACATGTCTGATTTTCCGTTACAAGTCCATAATTCATTTGCCAAACTATCAATCTATTTTTCTCATTTATTCCCTAAACTGTCAACAACTCGTCAGGAAAATTTACACGAACAAAGGTTTGAAAGCAAACCAATGAAAACTAGTTTTATTTTCGTGGTAAATAAAACTGATCAATTTTGAAATAATCCAAACATTGACCTGTCAGCAACGATCTCAGCCACGTGACGTCAAACCCTTTATTTCCTTTACCTGTCCAAACAATTCATTTCTTATTCAATGACGAATTCAATGACATATCTGTTAGTTTGTCCTTTTGAGTAAATTAACCTGTGTTGAGGGAACTACCAGTAATCAACTAAACTACAAAATTCATATAACCAATTCAGCACAATTACGTGTACGTGTTATTAGTTAGTTAGTTAGTTCCCTCAAGGGGAGTTTATTAGACGGTTTCTGAGAGCAAAGCTCGCCCGCCTTTAAATTTTCGTGATCATAATTCATACAGGAAGTAATATTTTGATTATTATAAGTGTAAATGTATCTATTAAATAAGAATAATGTAGGAATAAAAGGGTTTGTACAAAATTGTAAATTAAAATAATATATGTATCCCGGCATCATAAAAGTGTTCCTCTGATTCAGGGAGTAGCAGGCCAGGGCTCATCACACACGGTTGAGTAAAGAAAAATTATTAATGATAATAAGTTGAGAGTGAGTCACTCTCCAACTAGGAGACGTCGTCGTTTCAACATTGAAATGACGTCTGTGCATATTGATTTGATTATGTCCATATCGTAGGATCTAAAAAGTTTGTGGGTATGCAGACTGGTATGTATTTCTGCTAGATTATTTGGTCTGATGTCTTTGTAGTGCTCACATGCGACTAAGACATGGTAAAGATCATCATTCCCTTTTTTACAAAGTGGGCATCTCTTTGTTGGCATAAATTTGTAAGAAATGTGGCAGATGTACAGATTTAAGAATGTGAGTCTATCGGCGTGGAGGCGCAAATTGCAGAAGGTCCTCTTGGATTGGAGACTCAGTTTGTAGGATAGATACTGTTCTGGGGAGGACGATGATTTCATTCTGTGGTAAAATGAGCTGTAGCTTGACTTTTCACTCCTTTCAATGTCTTCTTGTACCTTGTGGTAAACATGTGTCGACACAATGTCTCCTATGCTAAGGTGTACGTGTTATTATACACCCTACAAATACGTAATTTTCTTATTTTTCACAGTATCGATGTCGATAATGACATGACCATCGTCATCAAAAAAATCGATTTCCTTTTTTTGTTTGCGTTAGTTTGTTTGTAACTCGAACAAATCTTCCTCTCCAAAAAAACCGCTAACATGTCTGTTATTTTCCCAGAAATGTTTACTTAAAAATCCATCACTTTTTGCAACAAAAAACTATACCCAAAATTATACTCACTCGCCATCTATCTACCTATCTGCGTCAGAAGAAATAAACAAAAAAAACGTACAAAAGATTTGTGTCACAGTTCCTTTAAAAATGCATAAGTTCATTCAACGTTTGTCCTCCCTTCGCCCTTCTATCATCGAACCCAAAACTTTCTTTTACCAAACAGCATTCCTCCTTTTTATTTTATTTTTACCCATGCACATACATACATCCGTACTTACATATAGGTATACATGCAAGGAAAGAACGTAGACCTCATTCATAAGTCATAAGACAAAAGAGTATCCTGAATAGCCCAATATTATAACAACTTTTTTTTTCCCTCATTTTCTTCCATTTTTTTGTATACCATTCCATTCTATTTTATATGTACACATTTGCTTAGTTAGCACAGCGTGACGAACAAAGAGGAAGAAGCAAACAGAGAGGTTATTTGTTTGCTTGCATATTATTACCATATATCCAGCAAAGACTCACTTTTTTTCTTCTTTCACATCATCTCTTTCTCTCTGCCAGACAAAAGTTATTTTATGCATGCACTTTTGCTGAGTGAGTGAGAGGCACAAAAAAATTGTGTATGTCCGTCGTCTACCATCATACTACCAAGCTAGAATACTAGATGCCTACCAACTTTAACCTAGATTTCAGCTGACGTAGCAAATTTTTTGATTAGGTTTACTTTGGAAGTAGAATATGAAGAAGCAGACTTTACTCTCAGTCAGTTCTCTTTGTTTTTTGCCATATCGTCCAGAAATGGAAAAAGTGAAAAGAGGACAAAAAAGGATGATTTTAAAGGAAGACGACTATATATACTACTGACGCGACATCATTACTCAAACGTTCGTGTATGAATTCACATGAATGCAATGCATTCACTCACTCACACAGACAAACAACAAGTTTTAGTCCACAGTTTTTCTTTCCTTTTTTTTCTCTGGAATAAAAAGATAACTAGGTATGGCATTATGATGGTAGTATATGGAACCTTGGTGTGGACTAGGACAACAAAAGTGAATGTAAAGTGCAGGAAAATGGGTTTCCACTTAACTTAAATTGCACTTCTAGTCTGCTCTAGTGAATAAAAAAAATAAGAGAAAAAATGTCGAGTTGAGTAGCTGTGAAAGCATTTTTAGGTAATTATAATATCCAAAGAGCTCAGCAGGCGACAATGTAAGCAAAATATATTATAAATGCAGCTCACAACTCAACCTCACACATCTGTTCTTTGAATTCCTCACTTTTTTGAGGACACTAGTCAAATAGCACAATGTAAATATGGATTTTTTTCTCGGAGAAAGAAAGAAAAACTTCCTTCTGGTGTTACTCAATAGAGAATATGTAGAAGAGAGTTTTTTCTCTAAATTTAGGCCAAAAATGCACTCTTCTTTTTTTGTTGGGCAAACAATGTAAAAGTAACGAGATGGGTAGGTAGACATAAAAGAAAAAGATAACTATGCAAAAGAAATATCTTCTTTCTTTTGTGCTAGTAAAGCTGTATAGATTAAAAGGTGACCGTGATCCCTATCATTGTCTATCTAACTTTTGTACATGGACATGTGATGGACGCCTGGAATGCTAATGAGCAGTAAAAACTACAATAAAGCAGGCAGGGTTAAAGGTATGGGACTGCAGGCAAGAGTAAAGTATGCTTGTGTATATCTTCATGTAGGTCAGCATCGTCATCTTCATCTTATCCCATCATGACGAGACCGTGGAGGGATTGCTGTTGTTCTACAAATGAAAATGGGAGACACGAAAAGATGTCTTGAGAAAGAGTTTGAGTTAAGTAAAGTATTTGAACTAATCACGTAGTTGGTTGCATGGATGGAAGAAAGTAAAAAAAAAGAAGAATAGTAAGAGGACGAAAGAAGAGAGACACAAAGACAATAATAATGGGTTTATGTATTGTACACGCAGCGGCAATATCATATCATCCCAACTTTTTGCTCAACTTAAATCCAAGTTTTAGTGTACAAAGTGGTCGCACTAAAATAGATAAAAGTTGGCCAAAATATAGAGTACAACTTCTTATATTCCATTTTATATGTGGAAGATGAAGACGAGAGGAAAGAGTAGAGTAGTAGGCCAAACTAAACCAAGACTAGAATATACAGAAGAAAGTGAAGTGGTGGAGAATGGAAGCTAAGTGGAGGAGAAAGGCAGAAGGAGAAAGCAATAAGTTGTGTGTGTGTGTGTGCCGTGCCCATGTCCGTCCATGTTCTCATATGCATTCATGTGAAAGTCCATACATGCCTTATACATCTGGTAAGCCCAATGTACAAATACAGGATGCATTGTTCTTCCATGCGAACTAATCTCAAAGTTTTCATTCCCTTCGGGTCATAATTACACACGGACTGTGATCTGTGTTGTGTGTGTGTCCCCCTTGTACTATCTTTATCTAGGTTTTCGGTACATAACATACATGCAATTCCACATGCAGAGAGAACACTAAAGTGGTCTCTTTTAGCTTGGTTTGGTTTCACAGCCAACTCTCAAATAATCCGTTTGACTTTCACTTGACTTGGCAATTTTTTCGCAACTGCTTTTCTCCTCAGTCAAGTCAGTTCTCTCTAGATTTTGTATTAAATGCTCTCGAGTGAATGTGTGATGCCTGTGTAAGCAAAATGGAGATGAGGCAAAGACAAAGAAAGTAATAAGAAGAAAGAGAAAAGAGATGTACTTATTTTCTTTATTTCTCATTCTTATTATTATTCCTTTTTACCCTACTAAAATTTCTTCGTGTGATTGTATAAATGAAAGTAAAAAAAAGAAGAAAAGATGATGACCCGATTCTCATGTTGAAAACAAAGTAATAAGAATAAAACTGTCGTTGTTCAATCCATGTATGTAATATATGTAGGCATATCGTATATGTAAAAACATGCAGGGATTTTTATTAGATGAGAACTTTTCAACAATTTTTGATGGGATTTCTTTTCTTGGTCCCTGTGAGAGTGACGAAAAAAAGACGACGACATGACCACTGTGTGCTATACGATTTAATTTTATTTGAAAAGTTTGAAGGGAGTTTGAAAAAATCAAGTGTCTTGTAGTAGGCCTAATAAGAGAATTATCATTTAAAAGTGTTTGGGCCAGCAGAAAAAAATACAATTCAAATAGGTCATGGTTTACACAAAAGAGTGTGAAGAAATAGCCGTAATGAAATGAAATGAAACATTTAGCAATGAAATGGAAATGAGCCGTGGAAATAAATTGGAGTGTGTTTTATGCGAAGTCATGCATGTTTTTTCAAAAAGAAATTGGCAAAAACAACATTGCATAACAGACCCATTTATACCATATACCACACATATATATATAGGAATGCATGTATTCAATTGTATAGGCAAATAGAAAGAAAGTTGTGTGCAGTGCAGAGAAAGATTACTGAATCACTGATTTTTTGCGACCCTGTACTGCCTGTGCACACAATGCAAACTTTTTTTATTTGCTTTAATAATGGAAGCATGCATGTAACATTTTGCATTTGGTTAAAGCTTGCATCATCAGCAAAATACTTTTTTGTTATTTTTCAATTAAACTTTCTATCGTTAAAATAAACAGAGGAAACAAGCTAAGATTTTTATGACCTTTTATATGTGCTGTTGAATAAGTAATAATAAATATAATTTTTGGGGAATAGGGGGTTTAAAAAGTAGCAAGTATAAAGCAGATATGTACAGCAATAAAAATTTTATAGCAAGTAATCAACAAGATATGCATATCATATCTAAAATTTGTTGTGATTCGATGATCATCGTACATGCTGGCAAAGCAAGGGCATGCATACACTTGAATAAATAAATTTTAAAATACCAAGAATAAATGCAAACTTGTAAAAAGTTTCGATTATGATTTTATCGTGTAACTAATAGAACTGGTAACTGTGTAACTACTTTGTAATATCTAGCTCAATAAAATGCACAGCAAATTTGTTCAAGTCCACTGGACTCGTCTTTTCATCAATAACAGAGTTTTAGCAGCTTCCAGTGCAGTTTACCTTCAACCTTCAACCATGACATTTTCAACTGCAGTAAATACTCTGGTTATGTAAAATTCTGGAAATTGCTTTGTGCACTGAAATGCTTAAGCGGATCTGTAATATCCTTTACCATCACATCACTGCCATTATACTACATGCCTTACATTTACAGAACCAATATAGCTTTTGATATTATCAACATAGCTTAAGAAAGCGTTTTTTAGATCCACACACAATATCATCGCTTATTTATTTTATTCAAGGGGATTGTTGAAATCTTAAAAGCCCATCACATGCACACCCACAACAACAGCAGTGTATGTACCATTCTAGCAAAATGTGAATAGCTTTCTCCACTCTCCATGCAATGTAAATAGTACGTAATGTAACGCAACGCATAACAAAGAGCTTTTTTATGTGAACATTTTGCAAGGAAAAAAAGAAAACAAAAAACGACAGATACACTTTCCAGATAAAAAAGATTTTGATGATGGCGATACGCATCTATTTTTTTATTCTTCAATGGGCAACGGGTGAATAACCGCATTTTCATACTGTTGCGTTTGTTGCATACTCAATACACAGACACACGCAAAAAAAAACTTTCATACAACATCATAACATAACCATAACCAAAAACATATATTCACGCATAAAAATAGGTACATTGTCTCCTTTTTCTTTTTTATAGATTCTTTTTTGGATTTGGGTAAACTGCGGAGAAAACTGGGTGTATATTTTTATCCTATTATTATATCTCCCCAAAAAAGTGTTGTTTTACTCTATTCTGTTTTCTGTTACTGCAACAGTCATACTCACACAGACTTACGTACACACCTACTCTTTTTGTGAGTGAATCAGACAGCAACATATGCATTCAATTATGCACCACTGAAAAAATATCCAAACTATGTATAAAGCCACATCACCAACAGCAGGAAAGAAATGTTATTTTTTCCTCATCCTCGCGCACAGGTTTTTTGGGTACACTGGAACTATCCTTGGCACTGTCTATTTAAAGGGAAAGTAGGAAACATATGCCAGATACACACAAAACACATGCATTTTCACCATAACATAACATCAGCATCATGTAATGTAGTTTTTTTCTATCTTTTTTATCTTTGGCTTATTTCAACCTGTTCTTTGTAAATTGTAATGTTATGTAACACACAGCTTTCCTCTAAACAGATAACAGAGACAAGACACAATAGAAAAAACACGGTACAGGTTGGATGGCTGGGTTTTGGGATTTGGAATAAGGATGATAATAATCGCGTAATAACAAGCTCTCTAGGAAGATTTTTTACAGGTATTCTGTTCTATCTTCTGGTTTTTCAACCCTTTTTTATTATTCAATATAATGCTTTTACCACCTTACTCGCTACTTCCGGGAATATTGTTCTGGGAGTGCGAGCTAATATAAAAAGCAGACGTCTGCTATGTTTCTGTTATTGATCCAAAAAAATGATACTTGTTCTCTAGTGAATGTTGAATATGAATGAAAAAATATGACTACATCGTATACACATGCATGTGTATACCTATTTCATGTGAGTGTAATAAATACGATTTTGTGGTAGTGCGTCTGCTGACTTGAATTGAAACCAAACCACAAAATAGAATATCTTCACATGTCAAACGCAAATGAATTCATAAAAAGTAAAATATAAATCTCTAGATTTCACGTATGCTTGCTGAGGTAGCATGCAAGTTCTCTCGCTTCCTGTTATCTTACTGTTTTGGTTGCTGCTGATGATGATAAAATGCAGGGGAAATTTATGAACATCTCTTCTGTCTTCTTTTCCTTCTCTATATTTTTTTCGGCTGTCTTGTCGGTGGTGGTGTTGAGAAGCTATACTGAAAGGAAGAAGAAAAGTAAAATAATTTTAATGTATTCAACGTTTCCCCTTTTTCTTCATATTTTTTTTACTCATTTCTCCTGTCTATATGAGCTCAAAGATTTTTTTCATTTTTCATGCTATCAAATATTCTATTTTCCAGTTTTTGATCATACCGCTTTGCTTTGTAACACAAGCAAAGTTTGGTAGCTTGCGCTAGCTTATAAAAATTTACGTGAGGGGAAAGAAGAGAACTACATAATTCCAAAAATAACAAGTAAAAAATAATAAGAGGTTGATGTGCATTTGACTTTATATGATCCAATAATATTATTCTACACAAAGTGTGTAATATATCATACCACACAGCCTGCATATCATCGCATAATTGATAATATGCACCATGCGTACACATGTCACAATGAAATCACGGAGCTTTTTTCAAGCTTTTCCTCTTAAATCAAACAATATTTATTTATTCCACCAAGAAAATATATTGAGAAAGAAATTTTTGTATTATATTTGCAGGCATCATCATCTTCTTTTCTTTTTTACATCAAAATAAAAGCCAATCTTAAAGAAAAATATTCTGAAAATTTTACACGGGTGCGTGATAATCGACAAAGTTGGAAGAAAAAAAGAGGGAAGAGAAATGGCTTTGTATATATTTCTTATTCATTTTTAACCCCTTCCTTTCCCTTTGCAGTTTCATGCTTAGTAATTTTTCAAAAAGGAGGAATGTAAGTAAAATGCGTTTTTTCTTGAGTATGAGATTTTTTGACGGAATGAGTTCTGTGAAACCCTTGTCGTTTTTGTTTAGATATTCATTAGTTATACAAATAGAATCATTGATGCGTATAACTCTTTGTTGTGATGTTTGACTTGTCTTGATTTTGGTTATGTACTTCCCAGGAAAAAAGCTAGGCTCTTTGCTTCTCCCTCTTCCAGACAGAAATAAATGGTTGGGGATGAATCAAAATTGGGGGATTGTTTTATAAGTGGCTGGCTGAAATACTCTAAAGCCTTAAGCCCAAGCTATCAACTTATTTAAAGTTTATATTGAAAATCCACTTATCTATAAAACATCATTACATCATAAATATATTAAAGTATCCTTAAACTTGAAATACATATACGTAACCTCGATGCACGAAAATACTTATTAATTTAAAACGATTCTTTCCAAGTAATATTAATCATATACTACGCGTATATGTAATTCAAAACAATGCGTAATTATTTTCATGACGTAACTCAAATCTAATATACTGTAAGTAGGTTCATGTCACTGAAAGTAAAACTTACGACGTTCTATAATATTACGTATGTAATTATGTATTATTGTGTGTCGGAAAAATAAATACAAAATGCACCAAAACAAGTATATAATGTTTAGTCGTATATAGTATGGTATATAATTGTGACTGTAGTGGTGCATGCTTAATATTCCCTTGCAAGGCTAAAGTCTTCAGGGGGATAATTTACGACGTTCATTATTCCACCTCAAATGTTCCCTCAAAGGGATACACACAACACACATTTTATCTGCAAACAAGCAAGGTGTAGTGAACCGCCACCACCACCACTGCATCGTTTAGAATTACATGCGAACATTTCTCTAGCTACTTTAATTTTAACACTACCACCCTCAGAAGATGATATTACCCTACTTTGTGCAAACAAATATTACATGTAAATATAATATAAACGCAGTAAATAAGAGAGCAGCAGCAGCATCTCTATACAAACAAACATTTTAAGTAATATATAAATACACACGCATACTACACTACGACACATCTTTATTTACACTAAACAGCTTTACAACAAAAGACATTTCATTTCCAAAACTACCCAATTCCAGAGCAGAGCAGCAGTCGAGTCTTCTTAATTTTTTTCCACTTGTTTTGCTGCTTCCTTCCCTGTTTCGGTGAATTCCATACTGCTTTCACTATTGACACACTTTTTACGACTGTGCATACGTCTAAAACTATATACTGTGCCGTCATGTTTTATTTTGTGTTTAAATGGAATCCGGGTTTCTTCGTTTGTCCTCTTTTTCCTCCAAAGTCAGTATACCAAGAGGATATAGATTTCAATGGAGACAGAGATTCCGTGTCTTTAACAATACACATTTTGCCTTTGGTCGATTCTGTTTTTCTTTTCGTCTTCTTGGTTGGAGTTGAATTGGAGCAAACGTTTTTGTCTGAAGCATAATAAAATACCTTGTCTTTGCCGTTGTGTGGCTCTTTTGTTATGTAAGTTGGTGCCTATGGCATGGCCATGGCATGCATGGCTCAAGTAATGATATGATTAGGGAAGATAATCAGGCAAGAAGCAAACAAACAGTGAAAGGAGAGAGTTGAGTAATGAATTGAACGAGGAAATGGAAAGAAGCAGCAGTAGTTATTGTGCTGCTGCTGCTGATGGTAGTGGTGGTATGGTGGTTGTAGGGAAATGGGGACTTGAGTGGCTTTTTCTAGGAAAAGAGCTTTTTCTATCTTGGTGTGTATGTATGCATAAGATTATCTTGTATGCTTGAATGCACTTATCTAAAAAGGCATTAATTGTCTCTCTCAGCAGCTTTTTCATCTAAATTTATCTGCATCAAAAAGCTTCTGCTGATGCTGATGGTATGCTTTAAGTTCTATTCTATTCACCAACATACTATACGATGCTTCATGTTAATGTTGGAAATTTGGAAGGAAGAGGAAGACAAGGAGAATAAAAGAAACTGGGAGGATGGAGGGAATGCTCTCTAGAGAAAATAGATTTGCTAGTGAAAATAGAAAGTGAGAGAAAAGGAAGGATAGATGAGATGCAGAATATTTGGATACAACATATATGTATATGAAAATATGCTAACAGAGTAGAATGAATGAAGTGTTAAATGGATAATATGCGGAAATATTTCTGATGATGATGAGTAGACAGTAATGCTATGTGACTTTTGATGATGATAATTTATGCTACGGGAATTTATAAGGATATTTTTAGAAGCCTTGAAAAAATTGAGGATGAAGGTCTCATAGATTATGAAAATGGGTATTTTACAAGAGAACCGTACATTGCAATTAGTTCTTTTAAGCAAAACAAATTAGATGCACGTGCAACTAAAATGCATATAATTTATGTAAAATATTACATCTGACATCAGCTTCAGTTCCAGAAACTTGATTTCGATCGCACACTTTACCACCCTACAAGCAGACGACACTATTGCAGGAGTATGTACATGCTTCTGCAACATTGTTTTCTACGTGAAGTTATTAGATATTTAGCTCAAGTTATATTTTCAAAATGTCGTGTTGCTTAAACTAAAACCGAAATCTCGAATAGCTGTTTGAAATTTTGCATCAAAAAAATTACATAGCAAAATTAAATGCTTCGTATTAAATGTCTCTTGCAATTTTGGTGGTTTACCGGTACAATGGGTTTAACGCAACCCAATCCTATACTCAATATTTATGATACGTTCTGTGCTACTGGGATCGGATCTACAAGTAAAATGCAGGATTATGTCTTCTACATCTAAAAAATGGAGGGCAATGCACCACACGGCTTAATACAAAGATAGCATTTCAGTTTTCGGAATTCCCACGGGGAATAGCCGAAGATTTTTCCTTGATGGGCTAAATTGTAAGACGATGAAGAATGAAGACCTACGCCAATATGTGCTATAGATATAAGTAGTATTTTTGCAGTAATGTAAGTATGTCTGTATATATGGATGAGTAAGATGAGCACAAAGAGCATAAAAAGCGTACTATCGCATTCAGCATTCTTTCATTTTTATTCTTTCCGCATTTATGGATATCGAGTAATAGATACTATTTTTGCTTCTTCTGTTCATGCTTTCTCTCGTACAATCAGATAGGCATATGCTGCAATGCACTTCAAATCCTTTTGCTTCTTTTGCACATTTCCTTCATGTTTCATTTGCTATCTGGTTAAAACCAACCAAAAGCGAAACCAAAAGCCAATACAATCATTCGTAACAAAAGAAACAGAGAATCTCACTACAGTCAAGTACATACCTATGCATACAAGTATGTACCTTTTTTATCTATCTTGGATTCACATAACATGTTTGCTTTTCGCTGTTCAGTTCACTCACACACAGTTTTCACTGACACATTGTGTGTGATTGCCGTGATTACGTATTCTATGAGCAGCATGAAAAATCGGAGGAAATTACAAAGAAAGAAGAGTATTTTTTCCACAACGGGGTTTCCAACTGATTAAGTTCAAAGAAACAGATAGTCTTTTCTTTTTTTGCCGTTCATTTCAGTGAATGTTCCTCTCTGATATGTGTACACACACATACCCACGTGTCAAAGCTTAAAACTTTTTTCTTCTATCTAACTATATGCTGGTATTTCTCCGCCTATCATCGGTCTCGAAAGGTTTTACTCCTTTTCAAGCTTTCACCAATTTAGCACGACCGACCCACTCATTCTCCCTATCTATCCTTTCAAATCAAGTATGTATTGTGTAAAAGTAAAGTGAGAGCATCTTGGGTGCTTTTGCTTTTGCTGGTGTGGGTGAGTGATACTCTTGTCATGTCATTTGTGGCTGTTTGCGTAGTAAAATGGTAAAGGTGTTACATATACATTCATACTTTTATACATACCTGCTTTACAATACTAAAATATCATCTAATCTTCCACACTTTTTATTCTATGCATGTATTGTTATTAGATTTATTGACCTGGATTTACTCTTTCAGAAAGTAAATAAGGCTTTCTATTATATCCACATAGACATATTAGAAATATACGTCTTTTTGCAGTAGCGCCAAATTTGGTGGTATCTATACACTTAGGTAGCTTTTATCCCTTTTTGCAAAATGAGCAAGCATTCTTTTTTCTTTTGCTATCCATCCGATCCTCCTTTCCCACTGCTTCCTTTCATAGCATTTTGTTTGCCATTTCTCTCTCTCTTCTTCCCAAAATGGGAAAACGTTTCTCACCCTCACCTCGTCAGATATTATTCATCGACTTGCCTGTCAGAAAATGAATGAGTCTTTGTAGAAAACTGAGAAGCGTAATACATTATACTACAGAAGCTTGAGAGGGAGCAATACAAACACACACGCAACTACCTTTTATAATAACAGGTTACGCAACCTAAAGAGAGATCTAAAGAAAGGAGAAAAGTGAACACTAGATTATTATCAAAAACCAAAGCCAAAATATGTAGACACACAATATAAATGTAGATAACAGAGGAAATTTGCAAAGAGTACTTTATTTTCCCTACCGACACACAAAGAAATCACACGACGACAACAAACATGCATGCATATTGCTGACTAAACTAGTCATAAGACTAAGACTAGCTTTGGCAGCTATGCTTTATCACTTTGTATTATCTATTCAATAGGCCAACGTACCACACATCCATCTCTTTAAACAAATTTGAAAGGATAAAAGAAAAAACGGGTTACGTTAAGAGAAAACTTGGTTGTTTCTTGGTGGAATGGCATGGCATGCTTGCGTGTAGTGTAGTTCACGTACGTGTCTATTTACTATTCTGCTTGCCATTACTGCCACCCACCACCACCACGAAATTTTGTTGTCTTCATTTACGTTTTGCGGCGGTTGTGCAAGTGGTGGGAAAGGTGCGAGTGATAGAGATGGAGGACTTTGTTTAGTGCTAGGCAATTATGTTTATTTTCCCATCTACTCTCCACTCACCTTTTTTTCCAGTTAAGATACCAAAAACAGGAAGCCAGCACACACCATCATCACGTGGTGATGGTATGGTAGTAAAGTAATTCTATAGAATGGTTGCTTTTTCTCATGTCCTTCTTATTTTTTGACTCGACTTCTCCTTCCAAGAATCCTCTTTATTGTTTTATCATTTAAAACACCCACATTGTCTTCACCGTTTCGTCAACATCAACAAGGCAATTTGCGAAAATGCTTGGGCTTCCTAAATTATTGAACGCCATGAAAAGGTAAAGAAGACAACGTTGTTTATTATGTGTAGTAGTAGCTGTACTGGTAGAGCTGTTCCAAATTTATCTCCTTCTTGCCTGCCTGACTTCTGACTTGCCCTCGTTCTCCTCTCCAAGTAAAGCAGTAGGGAAGGGAAAACAATGTTATCATAATGAAAGGTCATATCTTCTTTAGAAAATTATCTGAAATTATTCATTTTCTTTTTGAAAAACACAAACATTCTCTCCTCTCTCTTATCTTTATCACTCTGTTCAACTTACAACAAAAAAGGATCAACTCAAACAACTATAGGTATATATATATATGTAAGTATTTGAGCTGATAACCAAACTTATTATTATCATCAACAAAAAGTAAGCCAAGCTCCACTTCCTCTTTTGTAGAATGATATCTTCATCTTTCTTCTCTACAAAATGAATTCCCTCTCTCCTCATCTCCATGCATTATTCATTTTTTTCCACATAGGCATTCAATCCCGATCATAAATATACCATACGGTCTAGCTTTTTACGATTACTTATGTCCGTCCAACTCTCTCTCCCAAGAACCAACCACTTTTGTATAATGTAATGACGCTTGTTTTGCTGCCGTCACTCTTTCTAGGCACGGAATCTTTTTTCAAAACTTTTTTCTTCCTTCCCCATTTATATTTTTCCTTCCCTTGTGTTTTGTTTGCCTTGACACTGCTTTCTCAAGCGTAAGCGTGAGTGGTGTAAATATAAGTGTAAGAGAGAAAGAGTTTTGCGTAGTATATTTAGGTTATATACTTTTCTACTGTTTTCCTGTTGTTGTTTCCAAGAAGTTGAGGAAGGTACAAGGACGTGGAAAAAGTTAAAGAGCCACACCGCGCAGCGCACACTGACACTACCATACTAAGAACAGCAGGGGTCTCTCTGACATCGGCCTCATAATTATTTCAACGATTATTTCACTTTCCTTCACAGGCCAGGCCACCTTTTTATATCAAAACTTTATTTATTTTTGCGAATGGGTCATGTGTTTAGTGTTTTATAGCTACCATTTTAACCACACACTCTTGCCTGATGCCCTACAAAGTTTACAAACACATCTCAATTTTCTCCCCGCTTCCTTATAAACTTACTACTACGAAAATGCAGATTAGATTGAAATGCCTACAGTTAGTGCGCTGCTGTGCATCTTTGAATTCCTTTCTGTAAAATGAGTGCATTTTCCTTTAGAAAACAGCGAACGTGTCCTTTTTTGCAGTGACTTAAAACTACGGTAGTGGAATATTTGTGGAATAAGTTTACATGCTTTTGAGACAGTAGTTATGTGTTCTAAGGTTTTACCTTCAATTTTTTCTTTTGCTCTTCTGGTCTGGAAAGACCTACTTTCTTAGTTTACTCTCCATTCTTTGGCGATGGACCATAAATTTTGCACGTTGCACACATCGGAGGAGCATAAAGTATAAAAGGAGGAGGAAAGCCCATGTGAGCTTCTCTGTGCAAAAAAATATAACTAATGTTAGTATTATGAATGTAGGGTACGGTAACAGAGAAAGGTAGTCCGATAGTCCGATCAGAATATTAGAGGAGAAAGGAGAAGGCAAATAAATAGTAGAGCCAGTGAGCGTCACCTTGCTCGCACCATACTACCATATCATTTTGCTTTTCTCTCAAGTCTGAATAATATTCTTCTTGAGTTTGACTTGACTTTTAGCAAACTTTTTCATACGTTTTTTTCTCCTACCAAACAAGCAAAATGTGAATGATATTGAACTGAGTTAGAGTCAAAAGCCAACAAAAAAGTTACTTTATTTACGAAACCTGGTCTAAAATTCCTTATCGCTTTTGTGCTGTCTTTCTCTATTTTTGGAATGTATGACTTTTGTGTGCTTTCCTCCGCATAAATATGTCATGTGTGTGAAAAATATGGTGTAATGCAAAATAGCAAGTTTTGGTTTGAAAAAAAAGGATGGTAAAATATTGAGTTTTGCTTTTCAACTGAACTGATACAAAATATACTTGGGACTAGAGGTAAATTTCTCGCGATACAAAAAAGGTAGACAAGTATTCACAAACAAGTCAAGTCACATGAAAAATTTAGTGGGTATTTTTGCATACTTTGTCCTTCCATCTGACAAAGACAGCGTGTGTACTTTATCAACACACTTGATGTTGTTTTCTAAACATGCTTGTTCCATATTTCATGTTTGTTTGTAGCTTTCAAGGGTAAACATGTAACGGATTGAAAATTGAAATGCTTTGGGACATTTGAGAATTTAGGCACTTGATTCTCTTTAATTATATTCACAATACTATATTCTTTCGTAACCCAGTTTCTAAAATGTAAGTAATCTAAATAAGTTGCAATTTAATTAATAACTTGTTTCTTTGATGTTACAGATGTGCTGTCCACCAACTCGTTAAAATTTACTTCTACGAAGTACATGTAACGGGAGAAGATAGCATGAAGTCCAAATAACTTCCGTAACATCAATCTCCATCATCATCCATAAAAAATTCCAAGTACTTCAACCAAGTTATTTAGGTAAAATGACTTCCTCGAATAAAAATGATAGACTTTCCAACCAGCGATGATGTCAAACTTCCTACTGGAATTCCTACCTGTGGAACCACTAGTTGAGTAGAACAATTTACGAAGGACTGCTCTATAGCTTATACACATTATAACTATAGTACTTTACCTACCTACCCACCCAAATATTACTTTCAATTACAGTAATTTTCCTGTTGCAATAAATCATTTAGAAGTTCAGTAAAAATTTGGTGCGGCAAAAGCGTGAAAATTACTAAGAACCTTTTAGCCATCATCATCATTATCAAAGAGAAAAATAAAGGCGTGTCTCTAAGAAAATAAAATTATCCCAAAAAATCTACATGTACTTTTCCAGTTTATTCTCTCCTGGCCAGAATTTTTTTCCTCCCTTATTTCTTTAATTTCTTATAGTTCTAGTATACAAGTATCAAAAACAAGTTTGCAAGTGTGTGCGTATTGCAAAAGGCTTGTCAAAAAAAAGTTTCCGTGTGAAAGTTGATTGTTTTTTTTCTGGGGGTCCCTCTCTCCTTCACTGTTGGATAATCAATCAAATGAAAAATGGGAGCGTTGTCAACAAACAAGTCGACAAGTAGTCCTCGTCCTCATCATCATCATCCTCCTGGTTCTATGGGGTTGACGATAATGGGGCTTGGCACTTTCCCTACAAGTAATTCCTCATCACCTTCTTCCTGGCTACCCATTATAATATTCCTTCTGGTCGCGTTATGCGGGGAAGGTAACTCTGGGAGTCAAATCACATACATCGTCGGAACCGGAGACATGTCCCCGCCAGCTTCCGCCTCCGCTTTGACTGCGGCTTCATCGTCCCGAGCACCTCATGAAAATCAGGCGAGTGGTATTGTTGGGGATGGTGCATCATCTTCTTCTGGGCACAAAAGTAACAATAATAATCACGCTAATGGACATCAAGCGATGATGATGGTAATGCCACAAGGAAATGGGAAACCTACAATCGAGTCACTTGGGAATGTCACCGTTTTAGCGGGACAACGGGGTGAACTCAAATGTCGTGTCAGTAATCTCGCTAATAACACGGTAAGCACACAAAAAATATATAGTAATGTTTTTTTCTACAGGCGATAATAATAACAATGTAATATGGGGGCTTAAAATATAATTTAGCATTAGTCAAGTCGCAATCATAACAGCAGTAAAAAAAGTGCATTGTATTGTGTACTTTTACTGTATGTATGTTTATGTGTGTATTTTATTTGTATTGTGTTCTGGTTGCATGCAACCATCAAATCTCACAAATGAAATATGGTATGACATATTATGCTACATAGCATTTCACTTTTGATGGTGGTGAAAATGGGAGAAGGGGACAAATTTTCTCTCTACATTTTGATTACACACATACAATCACATATCCACCCATTTTTTCCTATTCTCTCAAAAATATAAAAACGACACAGAAAAACATGTTTCTAAACTTGTGCTCTTATCGTTTGTCGCCAGAGAGCAGAGAACAAAGTGAATCACGCAATATATTATTTCCCACTGCCAAGGTCGCTTATACAAAAAGTGTCATGTCATACATGTCATGTTTTGCCCATTTCAAAATAAAAGCAACACTTGTACAAATATATATACATTTTATGTTTTCTACCATATGTGATCACGTTTTAATATCACATTAAATATTTAGAGCACTTTATAGACGTTTAGTTTTCATCATGGCTCATTAACTACAAATATTTTAGTTGAGTGTATAGTAATTTTCCATTCGCATCATCTTATTATTCGCCTCGCCACTGGTACAAAAAAATGTAGTAATTTTTTTGGTAGATGATAATGAACAGAGAGAACATAGCCAAAGAATTCTGAACATGTCCATGGAATGTAATGAAGTATGCAATGTGAATTAAGTAAAATGGCCCACAGGAAGAAAGAGAAAAAAGGGAAACCACTTTGAAATTAAGTATATTCGGTGGTACCTCATTAACATGTATGTAGGGGACAGGGCCACAATCATTTTAATAGTCTGTTTTCTATGTAAGTGTATGTCAGACACACTCGGTTCCTTTTTAATATACTTGTATTGCTTTAAATGACCTGAAACCAGTTGATATTTTTTTCTCTTCATGAAGCAAAGTAATTCATTAACGGCTGTAACACACTGTTTGCTTTGTATTTCTACGTGATAATAAAAGTTGCATTGCATAATAACTTACTGTAACGGACATCATTTATAATTTTACTTTTCATAGCCTTGAGTTTCCAGACAGACGACTATGCTCATTTTTATATGATGCTTTTTGACTACATGCTAGGGATATTCGAAAGAAAAAGTAAACCAAAAAAAGGCAAATTGTAATTTTTACGGTTACTGGTTTTTATAAAGAGCACTTATGTATAAAACATGTTGAATAACTTGGAGAGGATAGTTGGATTGCAATGGAATAGTTATTTTCTAAATGACAGCAATATTTCAAATCTGACGTGTGACTTTTCTCTACTTTATTAGAAAGCTAAAGAGCATTATAGCCTTTTGATGTGACACGTGTGCTCATGAAAATAAAAAGAGAAAGGTTACATTTATTTATTCATTCATTAAACATGTGCATGCTCACATACGAGCAATTAAATTAATCATCGTTTTCTAAAAGGCGGACAGTGACAGGGTGTATAACGATTAAAAAATGTCTGATGTGCACTGTTTAGAATAAAACTCTTAAGGAAAAAAATGATTAAAACAAAATAATTACCGTGCAGTTAACTTTATTAAACGCTAACATAAAGTAAAATGTCAAAAAGCAAAGTAATTCATAATACGTAAAGTGAAAGTATGTGTACTCCTTAACTTTTGTGCTTAACGATGCTAACAAATTATTACAAACGAAGTATTTCTAGTAATCATAAATGTCAAATGTCAGCATCAAAGGCATCAATTATTTTTGCAATCAAAAGATAGAACCGTTTGAACTTCTAAACCCTTAATTAGAATTTGGGATTGGGGACCAAGTTGCAATATATATTTCACTGCTGAACTAGATATTTATAGAAATTCCCTGATTACTAGTTTCATCATCTTTCCCAAAACACCCAATTTTAACGTGATCAATTATATAGTTTACCCATCTATCACGTTGTTGCCCTGATTAGATACACTTAAACAGTTATAGATCCTAATATATTTTTGAATCGGATGCACTAAATCCAAAAGATAGTTTTGGTTGGTTTGCCCTTACATGACCTCTGCCATAATTCCACAATACTGTTTTCTGCTGTTATGCTAATAATCATTTCTGCTTTTCTCTGCTCTGCTGTTTGCGGTAGTGCTACTTTTGGTGTGGTGGTATGTATTTAATTCCTGCGGCTCTCCAGAGAAAGTCGATAATATTTTGTTAATATAAATTCTCATGATAAATGTTCCATTTCAGAATTCTATTAGATGCTATTACACTGAATGGTATAAGCCATACATTATATTATTATTACTTTTTCGATATAATGAACATTTGTTATGCTTTATGGGTGGGCGAACAACCTTATTTCTAATAGAAAATATACATAAGGAAATTACAGTAATCATTAGTGTGGAGATGGTAATTTGGCCGAGGGCCAAAAAAGCAGTAGAGCACACACACACACACAATCATACAGCATATCAATATATGTATTTCGTAGTAAAACCCAAAAGACAGAACCACTTAGCCAACCAAGCCAAGCCCGCTAGTGACATCAAATAATATGTACATAACCAGCATATTTGTAACCATTGTAGATATCTTGTCATGTCAATCCTTTTTGGTTTTGATAAAGTAAACTTTCCTTATCACTTGCTTTGAAATGTTGGAATTTGTAAAATATATTATACTCTACTCATGTATATGCGGAGGATGTGGTGTATTTCCATGTTCAACGAGCTGGCACGATATTCTCTTTTCTTCGTCATGGCCCACTAGTCATATTTTCTAAGATACAGTGAAGGTTTAGATGTAACACAATTTTCTACAAAAAAAATTGTAAACCAAAAAGTATAAATAAAATTATTTGTGTAATCGATTTTGCTAAAATTCGAAACTTTAAGTAGAAAAATGAAAGAATGGTACCTTCACGATAAAAGCTAAGAAAGTGTAAAAATAACAGCATATTATTATGCTCATGAGACGAAGGGTCATCATGATTTCATTATGAGCAAATTATTACGATACGTAGAGCGCAATTTTGAGATAAGTCATCAATAAACCCTGCAAAATTGTTAAAAATTCCAATTTTCTCTAAACGAGGGGATATCTTTGCAAGAGAAAGTTCTCGTTACTCTATCAAGAGTATTGAACCTTTTACAGCTAGTGAAATTCTTGGTCATGAGCAACGATTATATTGTCAATTATGAAAGTTGGTAAGGCAAAAAATACTTCTCATATCTGCTTCATTATTTAATAATATCAATTTACGCCCATCAGAGAGCTGCTGATATGATATGAAAGCTATCAAATTAAAATACTACTCCTGTAGTTCAATACACATACACACATGACACCATACGACTTACCACACCACCACCAAAAAATTAATGTACCACCAAAAAAGTTTAATTTTTTCTACAACAGCAGCTTAGACAAATGCTCATACTTTTTGCATAGCTGTATTTCTACTTCACATCAATTCATTAAAAACTTTATCCATCATCAGTATTCGTTTCGTGCCAATTACAGTTTTTACTGCAGCGTCATACACTTCTCTTTGTTCCACTTTTTTTCCTGGCAACTAGGAAGTGTAAAAGAGACCCACTTGCATATTCGCACAGGCACAGGTGTATGTATGTTTGTCGGGCGTACTGGAACATTTGAACGTGTGCAAAAAAATGTGGAGAAAGCGGCCATACGTGCTTAATTAGCAAAAAGAGAAATAAAATCATTTATCACTTTTTTCTACTCCTTCTCCCTCGCTCACACATATGATGATGATGATGGCGATGACGACGACGACGACTATGTGTGTTAAACAAGGTTCTATGATACTATATTTCTTTCATGGGTAATTGCATTATTGTGTAAAGTAGAATTGGTGGAATGAGTACGAATATTGCCAAAAGAAAATACATATTTTATTTTTTTCTCCATTTTCCACCTCTACCAGCATAGCACCACCGCCCTGACACGATTCATTTGATAATACGATTATGCGTATATATTACGTAACCGCAAGCATTACAAATGCTGATTGCGAGAAATGAGTGTAGGATTCTTTTTGGCATGAAATTATTCGGAATATTGGAAAATCACTAGTTTTCTATCAAAAATTCCACAGTCTGTTGGCTGTTCCATATGACTATAGAAATAGTTATCAAAGTGCACTGGGAACAGAGCAATTTTGAGAAGGGAGGAAACCACCAAAATGTAAATGTATTTTAAAAGAGAGAGCGCTTTGTGGGTGGCTCCGTCTGGTATCTCGTTTTTATTGGGTCTCATAAAACAGTAGTTCGCTTTACGACTATTATGGAAATCCGGTTTTTCCAATCTCATTACTGGAGCGAGACTTTCACCCATATAATATCACATCAGACAGTCAGATACCCAGAGAGGCCCAAAAAAGGGGAAAGGAGAATAAGACGACAGGAAAAACTGTACCATGTTACGTTATACTTGTGCATGATGTAAGTTTTATAGGAAGGGAAACGGAATCGATGAAGGAAGCAACAGAAAATTACCACTGGAAGCGGTACAATAATAGAAGGTGTTAGAAGAAGCACATCTCTATAAAAAATGTAGTTGAGTGGGACTTTCACTGCATCCAGCCGATTTCTATGCCTCAGAGGTTTTCACCTTCAAAACTCATTCTTCGTCTTCAATAATAACCGCATATAGACTACAGACACACGATTTTTTTACCCATCCCATCATCCTTTCACTTTTTTCTTCACACATTATATATTTCCCCCCACAAGTAAACCAATGTATTCTATGAAATGAATGAAAGGGGAAAGAAAATGGAACAATTTTCTTTTGACTCTTCTCTCCACACACTTCTTTTTACTAAATAAAGTAGAGAGAGACGAGGTCATCCATACACAAGAAAAAAACCGTAGACGACAAGGCAGTCAGAGAAGAAAATTATATTAGATATTTTTTCCCATTTCTTTTTCTGTCTGTTCAGCTGTCCTTCTTTGGGTCCTGTGTTCTTTTGTGCTTTCCTTTTGTTTCGGTAAAATTCCTTTTGGGAGGCGTCTGTTGTGTGAAGTTAGTTGAAATGTCTGAAGCGAAGAAGAAAATGAAGGCAGGTCAGCAGGAAAGGTTGTGAGAGAGAGAGAATGTATAGCAAAACATTGAATTATTGTACAGATTTTCTTTCTAGAAACTTCGATGGGTAAAGGTAGCAGTTAAAAAAGCATAGAAGAAAGTAATGCAGGAAGGAAGTGTTGGACTATTAACCCTGCACATTCGCTTTCACCACTTGAAATACATTTATACATTGTTATATAAGAGGTTGTAAATTGGTTTCGGTTGAGACAGGTATACATACATAACACCATGCACTGAGAATACTTTGTGAAGTGAGTGTGAATCGAGTTTTTTATAGATGAACAGTTTTCCTTCTGCAGTATACCATTTAATATGACACGGGTCTGGATAAAATATGCACCAATTTATAAAATACGCTATACAGGAAAACATGTAACATTTTCATGTAAGAAAAGAGATGCAATTTTCAGGTATGAAAGATGCATAAAATATGGCTCCTTTGGTAATAGCACAATAGCAAGTTTTCCTACACTTGAATGATTTTTTCTTCTATTACGGAAGATATACAGTGACAACAAAATATTGATGTAAAATGATAATATATTATACACATATGTATACCTTATCTCCCTCCCGGTGTGTGTGTGCGGGTAGTTTACTTGTCTGCTTACTCTCCCTATTTAGATTTTTCTTCGGTTCGATGAGCCGGAAAATCTTTGTGCAACAGAGAATGTAAATGTTTTCTGGTTTGATGCACATAAATGCATTACATATTGTTGAGGCGAACCGGATATTCATACCGACAAAGCACATAACATACACACAACTTCTGAAACTTCAACCCTTCTAGAAATATAGGTAACTAAATAAGTAATGGCTAACCTCAATGAATATAAAGCGGTTAAGTATTTCCTTATTACTGTAATTAGAACAAAGAAAATAATGTCATAAAAGGTTTTATATGGCTTATTTCTTACTAGCAAAGCCAGATGTACACAAATGATAACCGTTAGTGTACGCAGTACACTTTAAAAGTATCTAGTAGATATGAATATGATCTTTAAAATACAATATCTTTAACAGTTATGAGTTTTAAATGCGTTTCGGCCTTGCCTTGGCCACATCAGGAGAGTTTTACTCCACCACGCATTGTTGATTATGCG